>APFE031073382.1:55730-130356 GCA_000404065.3 Pinus taeda | reverse complement strand
ATCATGCATAATACATAACCTCCTCTACGTTGATCATCAATTTTGCGGAATTAAGAAACAATCGCATGTGCACATTGAAGCATCAATCACACATATCAACGCAGTATATCACGGGGAAAGCATACAGCTGAAAACCCCAACTATTTGTATATTATATTGATTGAGAACATGTAACAATACATAGTACAATACTCTTCACAAGTACTCAGTACTATCTCCACCTGTTACACACAATACAGCTCAGATCTGATCTCCAAATCTCCTCCGTTGCTTGCCTGCCTCCACTGCACAATACCTGCATGAGAATGAATGAATCCAAAATCGTTCTAAGTTCTATTTACCTTGGAAAATCACTCACACTGGAAATCACGTGAGCACAGGATATATCACTGGGCATCTACTGCGCAATTCTCATGGGCATACTCAATCCATCGATTGTGCAAGATCTCATGCACAACTGATAGTCACAAATCACCCTTTCACTTACCTCTAACACTTGTCTCCACTGAACTATCCATGCACTAAGTTAACTGATGTATTCTTCAGTTGCATTATGAGTTAATAATTAGTGAATTAATTATAACTAATTCAAACAACTCATCACTTAGTCTATTGGCCAGTTAGACTAAATACAACTAGTTCAACTAAGTCAAACTGAACACAACTCCATTAACTGCTCATCTAACTCCACAGAACTCAACCACTTGAGTTCTAGCTGAAGTCCTTCATGCAATAGCTCATTCAACCCATAGGTAACCACGTGATTCCTTCAGGTAGTTGCATGTGCCACATCTGTAGCTCCAACTGAAGTGCTCCAAGAAGATAAGATAAAGTTTAGAGTCCAAATATTACTAAGGGCTAATAATATTTGACTGTTTCTATTTTTACCTGACAGTCTAAAAATAGACTCTGATCACACTGCTATGATCCAAAAAATAGAAGTCCATCTATTTTTCCCAACATGACCAATTATCCATAAACAACATCCTGCAACTCATAGACCATGATCCATATGTTTAAAAATAGACATAGTCTAAAAATAGACTTTGCGCCAAAAATAGCCTGCCGGCCCACTTAGTGAAGGCGACTTCTTTCCACTAAGCTCCATCATCTTGTTGCATTCTCAACAAGCATTTCTTGTTGCACACTTTTCAACACAGAAAGCTATTATACTATTTCATTTCATAGGTTGATCAGTAATAAAAAGGACATTCTTCACAACATTCATGTGTTGGACTATTTGGTGATGTGCTTCTCTCATTGTTTGTATGTTTTATTACTTTCTTTCCATGCTTATGTTTTATGAAATCTGAATTATTTTAGAGAAAGTTGATGAACAATGTTTTTCGAAATATACACTCTAATTCTGGCTATAGACAATTTAAATGTTTTCTTCTAATATCATGTTAAGGAATTCTTAATTTCTCTTTAACTTCAATTTAACTTATGACTTTTCTTCTACCACATTTCATTTTAATATAAAGGACCCAATTAGTTCAGCCATCTTTCCCTGTGAAACTCCTTTGAAAAACTGAAACAAATCCCCATTAAACTGTAGACTCCACAACCCAATGGAATTTTCAAGCACTTAATCAACCAATCAATTTTAAAAATCAAACTTCAACTATCATAAATAACCTAATATCTAATACAACAAAGTTAAATCTGATAGTGAGATCCCTCTCTGAAGTTAGCAGGGCTAGATCCCAGCTTCCAAAGTGGTTTTGTGGTTACCTTAGTGATTTTATTCAACAACCTCAAAAAATTATAGAGTTCTAACATAACCCATGTCCCTATCTAACTATATTTAAATTCTTGTAAGGTGCAACATTCTCTTTCTCACCTGCATCTTGAGGCCTTGTTTTTTTTGGCTACCATTTACCTTTAGCTTTTTCTTTCCCTTTCCAACCTTGCTGATATTTTGTCTTTTTCTTTGACTACTCATAACAATGCTTTAGTTTCCCAATAACTTTCTCAATTGAAGGATGCTCATCATACTCAATATAATCCCTAAATGCTAATGGAAATCCACTTACAATTCTATGAAATTCATCCTAGTCTTCGCCCAGATTAATCATCGCCTTCACACTCCCTAGAACCATAAGGTTTTCCTTAAGGCTAGTTTAGCTTTACTAAGAGCTGAAATCAACAGGTTAAGAAATTCCCTGAATCTGCTCTCTCGTTATCTTTTGGGTTTGCATTTGGATCTGGCGAACGTATTTTCAGCCTCCCTTTGGGCCAGGATAGATGCTTGTTCGACTTTGAAGTCCCTGCGGCTAGAGGAGATTCGAAAGTAGAATCAGGCTTCGAAGTTTCATAAATTAGCCCTAAATTCTGTGGTGTCTATTAAAGCCGCGGGAGTAGTTTCCCATAGCCTTGTCTCCTCTGATAAAAAATCAACGCTCAAAGAATGGTTATCGTGGGGATTTTTGGGGGTTTTGGATTTTCCTTCGTTGAAGGTTAATGATAACTCAGCGCTCTCTTATGAAGCCCGTTCGGTTGGTCCCCTGAATCCATTTCAACTTCCTGCGGATCTTCATCTTCCTGATATTTGTTCAGGTTTAGGGGAGAGTAGAAAATTGTCCCATTTCTGCATAGTAGGTGATTGCACTACCCTCAAGCCCAACAAAAAGGCGTGTACCTCCTCCATTCCCCCTATACCAAGGCGCGAAGCTAATCTCAATGTAAGTCAGCTTGATGGTTTGTAAGATAGCATTCCTTCGGTTCTTCATCTGCTTGGTTTTCGTTCAGGATCAGCTGAGAGCACCAAGCAATCCCTTCTCTGTGTAGGAAGTGATCATGCTTCCATAGAGCCTTGCATTAAGGCATGTTCATCTCCAATTACCATTGTAAAAGGGTGTGAAGATAATCTCAATGTGAGGCAACTTGAGGGTTTGCATGATGGCATTCCCCTATATCTTCTTGGTATCAGTGCAGGAATTGTTGAGAGTAGCAAGCAGTCCTGTCTCTACGTAGACAGTGATCACACTGCCCCGAAGCTTAGAAATACGGAATGTTTTGCTCCAATTACCATTATACCAAGGAGTAAAGCTAATCGCACTGTGAGTCAGCTTGATGGTTTGCAGGTTAGCTTGTTTGCTGTGGGTGGATCTCTCTCATTGCGTAGAGATGGGTTACCTGTTTCTGATTTTGGTCTAGCCCATAAAGTTTATGATCTGGTTGATTTATCAAGGAACGAGATCTCCATCTCTTTAAGGCAGAACAATGACTCGGTTCCATTCACTGGTTTGTCTGCCCTGATCTGCGTAGACAATGAAGGCTCAAACCTTCCTCTGCCCTCAATCTCCTATAATAATAATTTGACGTATATTAACAATAATTTTATTAATAATAATAATAGTAATAGTAATCTTGATAATTATAACAATAATAATATTATTAATATTGTTAATAATAATACTAAATAATTCTAATTTAATAATAATATTTAATTATTATTATTATTATTTAATTATAATAGATACTAATATTAATAATTATAATATTAATAATTAATATAATAATAACTCAAGGTTAATATTAAGAATAATAAGAATACTCATAATAATCATAATAATATAGGATGGGCATTATTGTTATTCATACAAAACCAATTTTTAGGTTGTAGGAAAAATAACTTAAAAGGTAATAATATATTTATTAATGACAATAAGAATATTAATAATAATAATCTTCCCCCTCCATCTCATATTAAAAACAAGGTTGTCAATTTATCTAGTTTTTCCTTTCCCTTGTCGGTTTTTAAAGTTTTGGGTAAAGGCCTAAATTTTGCCTTAACCCCTAGGAAGGTCCCAGTAGATGATATTATTTGTGACATTGAGTTTGGGATCATGGGTTTACTTGATAGGGTTAAGACCACTATTAGGCAAGATTTTGTCGTTGTCTTGAGAAAGGCAAAGCCCCCTAAGAGCAACTTGAGCAAGGAAGAATCTGTAGCCCTAAAATCCTTAAACTAGAACAAAGATATTGTTGTTCTAAAAGCTGACAAAGGTGGATGGCCATCATTCTTAACAGGATTGATTACCACAATAAGATGTTGGATCATCTTCATAATAGTGGAAGCTATAAAAAGCTTCCCAAAAACCCGTTAAAGAATATTTCTAAGAATGCAGCTCTTGCCATTAAATCCAGTAGCTCAATGAGTTCCCTGCACCATAAACTCATTGAGAGCAACCCCATTACTCCTAGAATATATGGGATCCCTAGAATTCACAAAGAAGGAGCTCCCCTAAGGCCCATTGTCAACACCATTAGATGTCTTACCTACCTTCTTGCAAAATTCCTTGCATTAAGGCTTAAGCCCTTAGTTGGTCATACAGAGTTCTTCATAAAGGACTTTGCTTCCTTTGTTGATGGGCTCAAGAACATTAAAGTTGACTCTGAAGAAATTCTTGTTAGTTTTGATGTAGTTTCCCTGTACACGTGCGTCCCTATAAATTAAGCCATGGAGGTAATTAACCACCTAACAGACCCTAATACCGCTTGGTTAGTTGAGATTTGCCTCACTTCCACCTTTTTTAGTTTTGAGGGGGAGTTATTTGAGCAAACCTCTGGGGTTTCCATGGGCTCACCCCTTTCCCCTATCGTTACAAATATTTTTATGGAATATTTCGAATCCAAGGTTCTAAACTCATCCTGCCTCTTGCCCAAAATTTGGAAAAGGTATGTAGATGACCCCAATGTCATCTGGTCTCACGACCAAGAGGAGTTAGGTCTCTTCTTCGATCATCTTGACAATCAATCCTCAGCCATTAAGTTCACTAAGGAACAAGAAGTCGATGGTTTCCTCCCTTTCCTTGATATTCTTATTTCTAAGAATAGTGATGGTTCTCTCTCCCACTAGGTGTTTCGAAAGAAAATGCATATGCAGAAGTATCTTCATGCTAGTTCCCACCATTTCCCGGCTTAGAAGATGGATGTTCTCAACACCCTTGCTACTCGTACCCTAAGGGTCTCTGATGAAAAGAACTTCGATAAGGAGAAATCCCATCTCCTTGATGTCTTTGTCGAGAATGGTTATAGTAGATTCTTGGGTCAGAAAGCTTTCCTCAAAGCTGCCAAGAATTCACTAACTAAAAGAGAACCGAAGGAGCGAATTCCAGGTGTCCATCTTTTGTATGTTTAGGGGACCACTGATAAGATTGCGAGGATTCTTAAAAAGCATTATGTCCCCGCAACCTTTAGGCCCCTTAACACCATTCGTTAGTCCCTCAGATCAGTGAAGGATCCTATCGACCCTAAGGATATGAAAGGGGTATATATTATCCCTTGTTCTTATGGGACCCCCTATATTGGTAAGACTGGTTGCTCCATTAATCAAAGGATTAGTGAGCATGCATCTGACCTTAAGCATAGGAGAACCAAGTCTTCTACTTTAGCTAAACATGCGGAAAGAAAAAATCATCATGTGTGTATTGAAGAAGCTAGTGTGATTGCTAGAGTTTCGCAATTCCATCATCAGAAATTTAGGGAAGCCCTTGAGATTGAAAAAAGGTTGAGAAATCTCAATAGAGAAGATGGTTGGAAGATTAGTAGTTGTTGGGTTCCAACACTCTCTACCTAGTCATTTTCTTCCCTTCCTCCCCTCCCTCATTTTTTGGCTTATTCTTGTTTTCTCGTTTCCTTTGGCCCTTTTTTCTTTTTCACTTTAATCGTATGTTAATTTAACAATTAAGATAATCGATTAATTATATCATAATACTATTTTCTTTCCAATACCTGACAGTCTAATAATATATTTTTATTTATAACTAACTATTATCTTAATAATTAATCTATATATAATATATAGAGATGATATCATAAATAAAAATTATATATATATATATAAATATAATATAATATATATATATATATAATAATATATAAGATATATATATTTTTATAAAATAGTAAAGACCTTTAGGTAAATTCATATAAACAATTAAATTAGTTAATACCTCTAGGTTAATTTAACAATTAGATAAACAATTAATTAAATCTGAATATTTAAAATCTTATTTTTTCTAACACTTGACTTATTCTAATAATTAATATTTATGATATTTTTTATTAAATAGTTAATGACTTTTAATACTAACCTACAAACTTAATAAATCAAATTTAAAAACTTTAATTATAATTATATATATATATATTATATATATATATATTTAAAACCCCTAAGAAAATTCATATGTACCTTAGACTTTTAATTTAATAATATAATTAACTAGCTATGAAATTAACCTATTTTTATGCCCCTGGTCTGTCTAACTATCCCCCTGTCATATTTAGCCGTTAGTCAATATAGTCATTGCCTGGTCAAGAATTATAGCTGTTGGAGGTTTTGCTCGGACTATTTAACATGCAATGCTAGATTTGATTCTTCAACTTGTCTTGACGATGAACCACACTGGTTGGTTCGAAATGCGTGGACAAATGAAATATTATGTGATTTACGCTGAAAAATCTCTCATAAAGTCTCATACTTATTTAAGATTCATAAAGAATAATTGTTTCCATATCACAATAGTCACATTATCATCTCTTAGTTCATTTATTCGTTGTGCTATCAAATACTTATCAAAATATGATGAGAGCCATACATCAAGTCTGTCATTAAACATACTCATAACCAACATATAACCAATATAAATAACAAGGATATAACAACCATAAAATACACATATAAGCTATTACATTTACACATGAAATTCCAAGGAGAAATAACTCTTATTAATGAATAAAAAGGCCAACCAGGTATGAGACTTCCATGAACCACCCAACCATAGATTGGCTAAACCAAATCTTTATTTCAGCTAATCACCCCCATGTCATATTCCAAGAATGAACGTGAGACTCTTAACAAAACAAACTAGGGATTCCCAACGCCAAATTACCTTAACCCTCATCAATAGAACCAAGCTTTACCACAATCCCCACTGGTTCACTAGGCCGCAAACAAACATGGATGCCACTAGAATTCTCCACCTATACGATGAGCAATTTTCCCATCTCAACCTCTTGGCTTTACTATGTATCCTGTCATTACTGGTCAAGAGATTCCTAGGCCTACAAGGTCACCACCCTCTGGGATTTATGGTGTATACTGCCATTACCAGCCAATGGATTCCCAGGACCAGTCAAGGGTATTAACTAATTACCTTTACCATGTATCCTTCCATTCATTGATCAAGGGATTCCTAGGCTCAATTGAAGAGTTCACATCTAGTGTTTACTATGTATCCCATCTAGGGATTCCTAGGCCTTATGAATAGTCTTGATCCCACCCCACTCAGCTTCAAATCTATCCAACTATCCAGTTCAACCAAATACAAGACAACTCACCGGACCATAGCTATCCAGAAATGGTAAGGCAAGGTTGAAGAACATTGTCAAACCTAGCAAACTCATTCCAATGACAACAAGAGAACCAAAACACACGCATGTACCATGCATGCCACATATAGCAAGGAAATCACACATGAAAATCAATACTTGCAAGTAATCACGTTGTAGTCTTGTTCTTCCTTGTTTTATCTTTGCTTCATTTTTCCTTCTTTGTGCTTCCTTTTCTTTCCTTGATCGAATGCTAAAGTGCTCCAAGAATTCTCCAAGAATCCAAGAGTATGAGAGACAAAGAGTAGAAAGAGAGAGCTCCAAAACTGAATTGACAAAAATGTACCAACTGATCCTCAAAAGCCTTGTTATTAATGAAGCCTCTATTTTCTTTAATTTTCAATTATTTTCCTGCATTTTACTCACATGCAGCTTGTGACCTTTCACCTTCCCTTTCTCCTAATTTCCATTATTTTCATAAATAAAATGTTAATTAATGTTTCATGCCTTTCCAAATCCTTTGTCACTGCTTTTGACAATTTCCTTAGCCATAATAAATGAAATGAACACTAACACTAGGATGTTTTGCCCAAGAGACATCTTGAAATATGTGTCCTGTGACCTTGGTTATTATTTTTCCTTTATTAACTTTATTACATGGATTTTTTACAATAATTATTAAAAAAAAAAAAAAAAAATATTTTCAACCTAAAAACATATATATTAATTTTTTTTACATATTTCACACTAAGGAATAAAATAAAAATAAGAACATTATAAAATGGAATAAGAGATTAATATGAATACATGTAGATCATTCTTCCAAAAATTCCCACTTAAACTTTTTCTCATTGAGTGGGAATGAAATAAAAACATTATAAAATGGAATAAGAGAATACTATGAATACATGTAGATCATTGTTTCAAGAATGCCCACATAAACTTTTTCTCAGTTTCACCATCGTAAGTTTAGAGAGGCCCTGGAGATTGAATAAAGGCCGAAAAATCTTAATAGGGATGATGGCTGGAAGATCAGCAACTGCTGGGTCCCAGCCCTGTCCTCCTAGCCTCCGCAGTCCCTTCTTGGTAAGGTCTCAATGTTTCTTGTTTCCTTCCCTTAGGGGTTGTTTCCCCTGGTTTGTTAAAATTTTTCCTATTTCTCTTACTTTGATTTGTTTCCCCCTTTTAATTATAGCCCTAATGGTATAATTTTAATAGCTAAAGTATAAAGTAACGAGTCAATATTAATTTTCATTTTTTCATTTTATTTATTATTAATTTTTTTTTTTTTTATATATAGTTTTATTATATATTTATCTAATAATTTCTATTATATTAAATAAAATACTATTGGAATGTTAGGTATTGGAAAATATTAATATATGTATATCTATATATATATATATATATATATATATATATATATATATATATAAAATTAATATTTTAGATTAATAAATGGTTTAGTTTGATAACTAACCATTGGGTCTACTTATTTATTTTTACCTAGTTTAAATAATAAATATATTTTTATCTAATAAATATATAATCAAATATGGTATTTATTAGAAGATTAGGTATTTAGAAAAGATATATATATATATATATATATATATATATATATATATATATATATATATATATATAATAGTATATATATATAATGAATGATAATTTAAATAAATAAATGAATTTCTTTCTTATTAGGTATTAAAAAATATAGTATTATTAGAATAGGAGGTTGTAAAAAAAATTAATAATATATAATGGATTAATAATTTAAATAAATAAATGGATTAATTTTAATAAAATAACCATTTGATCGGTTTAATTTTTTACCGGGTCAACTTAGCTCCATAATTATAATAGTAATTTAATATTAAATTAGTTAAAGGAAGTTTGACTGGGGTCCTGGGTTGAAAAGTAGCTGTTAGTCTTTTTAGCCGTTTGAGTCTCTGCTTGGACTATTTAACATGCTGAACTGATCTGTATCTTCAACTTGTCCTGACGATGAACCACACTAGTTGGTTCGAAACGCGTCGACAAAGGTCTTTTTCATGTGATTTATGCTGAAGCTCTTCTTATAATTATGACGGATCACAGAAGCCTCAATTCTACAATAATTATATAATTTGGATATTAATACTACAACATACTTATTATCAAACCTTATTCTAAGGAATCTAAAAACGTTTGGAGTTGCTTTAAGTGTTTCTAGAAGAACATTAATCATTAATGAAAAGAATTCCACATAGATTTGGGGATCCATTTTGAAGATCTAATCATTTGTAGAAGAAACATCTGTCAATAAAACCATGATTCCAGAAATCAAACTCCAAGGAATCCAATATCCATTTTCAATAATATGATAAGTTGGATGAAATAATCCCATTTACACCTTCAATCCAAAAAATGAAACCCAGTAATTCCCTTATAACCCAAAAATGTATGTCACAAAATGATAATAATACTTGCAAATGAAACTAGATTTTTAAAGAGAGATAAGAGCTGGACTTTTGAGTTTCAATATAGAATATTCTAACATGTTACGCCTTAATATTAAGCAATAAAATGAATGGAAATTTACAACCAACCATGATCTATCTAGTACTCCAATAGATGATGAACCAAAAATATTATTTTTTCCAAAATATAAAATCAAATAAAACTTTTAAATTGTTGTAATCATAAGAACACTTATATGTATGTTAGATACATTGTAAATGTACAAAATCAAATAACAATCTTATAATGATAAATTTTGTGGAGGTGGAAGAGAAAAACCATATTGATAATGTAAAATAAAACATAAAATGGTTACCATCATCATATCTTTCAGTGCTCCTCCATGTTCCAAGGTTTCATACTTTTCTACCTTCGTATAGAGGCAAGCACCCACTTTCCAAAGTTTATAGAGGAAGCATGTGTTCATAATAGTAATAGTAGGGTGGAGGAAAGACCATTGTCTTGTAGGAACACAAATAATCGCACTAAATAAAAACTTAGATTTGATATTTAAGGGTTAAGAAAAAACAAGACATGTGTAATGGTTACTATAAGTTATTATCATTATAAATGAATTGGATTAAATCAAATTTCTCATAGGATCATATCATTAAAAACAATGCATGTTTAATGTATGAGTGGGTTGTTTGAATTAGGGATTATTAATATAATAACAATGGTAATATGCATAGTTATTCTTTAGTATCTGTTTTTTTACACCAATGTAATTGATAGTAAAAGTTATTATAAGAAGCAAAAGAAATTCGATATTAATTTAATGTATAGAATTATTGTTATAAAGGTAGATAAAGTTGTTTTGTAAATAAAATGTTAAAATCTATAGATTGTAAATAAATGAAATTTAAGTAGATATCAATGATATGAGAAATATGGTGTGATTTCCATTATTAAACATCTACATGAAATAAGGTTGGAAGAGCATAACAATGAAATCCTTCATATTTTATAAATATTCAATTTCATTGTTGATCCAGATTTAAATAGGAACGCAACAAAATACAGAGATAACCATAAATACATATATGCAATGGAAATTATGTTTCATTTCATTACTGTAAAATACTGAAATATGCTTACAAACAGAAATGGAAATAAATCAGCTAGGCCGATGGTAGCTTATCTCTGAGAAGAGATGTGGCGGCTACATGCCTCTGAACTCTGTTACAATGAGGCTAGAAGGCCTATTTATTGTTGAGAAGTAATGGAAAACCCTTAACATCCCAAAACCTAACCCTAGAAGATGAAACACCAAATTGCGGGCCTTGTTTTGTGTAAGTTGGTACATCAACTTCCCAAGGTCATAACTTTGGCACTCGATCTTCATTTGACGCATACAATAGCTTGTTTTAAGATCTATTTGAGCACTACAACTTTGGGTGGACCAATGTTGCTCCTAGATTTCCCAAAAAACATCGTTTAGGGCCTCAAAACGGCTCTGGAAGTTCAGGACCCGAAAAACTACTAAAAATAGTAAATTGTGCTATAATTATGGAAATTGAAAAAATAAAAGAGACAACTGTGGGGGTCCAAATGGGATAGGTGGGTGGCCACAAACATCCACTTAGATCATTCCTTCCCCCTTAGGAAGCAATGGTCGCCATCGCATTGAGTTCCTCCATCTACTGAACTTGGTACCTAATGAGTTGTTCTGCAATCTTTGATGTGTCCAACAATGGTGGGAAGCATGGTAGAGGGCGGTCCACATTGAATGCTTGGTGAAAGCGAAGGAATGGGGGAATGTTGTGCTCCAAAGTACTATT
The DNA here is from genome assembly GCA_000404065.3 of Pinus taeda. Lineage (NCBI taxonomy): Eukaryota > Viridiplantae > Streptophyta > Pinopsida > Pinales > Pinaceae > Pinus > Pinus taeda. Next base: position 118,729 of record APFE031073382.1, on the reverse strand, counting down.
TCCCATAGCCTTGTTAATGGTGTAAGGCCCATGTCAGGGTGGTCTAAGCTATTGATGAGTTCTAGTAAGGCGTTCTTTCTACAGATGTAACCAAACTTGTTGCCCACCTGAGACTTGTGTGGTGCCCCTATGGGTGAGGAGAAGTTGTTCCTGTGTTCTTTCATGATCGTATCCATTTGATGTTGTTGCTGTTGTGTGGAGGAACCCTTCACAAGGGTCATGGATGTGGTGACGATCTTCCCCTTACTTTGGGAGCAAACTAGTTAGAAAATGAATTTCCTAGTCTCAGAGATGAGCTTGTTGCCCTTCTTAGCAGCGATCAAAGAGGTGGTGGTAGGTGGGGCTACCTCTGGTATCCTGTATAATGAATTACCCAAATAAATAATAACACTGCGAAGCCTTGACTCATACACAGCATTTCGTCTCTAGAAGTATGGCTAGCCTAGTAATACATCGCAAACATCCAGAGATGTAACATCGCATAATACCGCATCTGTGAAGGGTTTGATGCTGTAGGGAAGGCGACAATGCTGGCGAACTCAGAAATCTCATCCTTGCTGAATCCACTCGATACTGTACAGTTGCGGGTGTGGTGTAGTTGGTAGGCCCAACCACTTTATGACCTCTGCTGAAATGAGGTTGTTTTGGCTACCACTATCGACAATGAATTGCAGTGGTGAACCCTTCACCCACATCTGTGAGTGGAAAAGACACTCCCCCTCCTCTAGATCTTTGGGCTCAATCTTCTAGATCTTGGTGGTGGCAACAATGACGTTGGGCTCTGCATCAATGATCTACTTCCCTTTGCCATTCCCCTTGTCGGGTTCTGACTAAGGGTCGGAACATGCTTCTGATTCGAAATCCTTCAGCTCGGCCACCAACGACTGCTTGGTCTGAAACTCACTTGTGTTGTGAATGGGGCTCTTATGAAACTCACACCACTTTCTTGTGTCCTTCTTTGGCTTCGTGGTGTTGTTCTTTTCTTGCATCTTTGACGGTTGTCTTGGGTCACCCCGCCTTGGCTTTGTCCTTTGGTCTTTGGATTCGTAGATCCAAAGTCTCGCTTCTTTTGTTTGAACTTCTGCTCGATTTTGACAGCATATTGGTACGTCGTGCCAAGCGAGGAGATGTTTAGGAACTCCATATCTTCCTGTATGTATCCATGTAGGTAGCCATGGTATTTGAGTACCAAATGTAGCTCAAAGTCCTTGATACCCAACTGTGTGTGAAGGGTGTGAAAAATGTTTGTGAACTCTGGCACATCTTGGTCCCTTCCCCACTGCAGTGTGGTCCACTTTATGTATTTGTCCTCATAGCTTTTGACAGGGTAGTACTGCTCCTTGATGGCATCCCAGAAGCAATTCCAAGTGGGTCCGGCTAAAAATAGTGAGCCCGTACTTTCATCCTTCTACTCGCAATAGGTTTCCCACCAGTGCTTGACATGGGGGGCTGCTTTGAGAAGAGCGAAAACAATCTTTTCTCGAGTCAAAAATTCATGAAAAAAAAATACCCTTCTAGCATATTTAACCATTTATCTATGATATTTGTGTCTATCTGACCCTCGAAGATGGGGATTTAAAAATTAACTTGTACCTTAAAGGGTGTGGCATTTCTAAAGTAGCTATTGGAAGCCGATGCGTTGTCTTTGGGTAGCCATTGAAGGATTTGCGCAAAGTTGTCAATCATCGCATTCCTTTATTGCTCGAGGGCTTCTTTGAGCAATATTTTGATACGATCTCCTGCTCTCTCGTCTTTCTTTTCATCCGTCGTGGGAGGCTGTTAGGATTTGCGAGGCTGGTCTTGAAAAGGTTAGACCAGTTCAAGCCTTAACTCCTTATATCCCGACCTCGTCAGGGACATGCAAAGAAAAACAGAGAAAAAGCAGACTGCTCTAATACCACTAATCCAAATTTAAACAGGAACACAACAAAATACAAAGATAACCATAAATACAGATATGCAGCGAAAATAATGCTTCATTTTATTACTGTAAAATATTGTAATATGCTTACAAACAGAAATGGAAATAAATTAGCTAGGGTGATGGTAGCTTATCTCTGAGAAGAGATGTGGTGGCTACATGCCTCTGAACTGTGTTATAATGAGGCTCAAAGGCCTATTTATTGTTGAGAAATAATGGAAAACCCTTAACATCCCAAAACCTAACACTAAAAGATGAAAGGCCAAATTGTGGACCCTGTTTTGGGTAAGTTGGTATATCAACTTTCCGGGGTTGTAACATTGGCAACCGATCTTCATTTGACGCATACAAATAGCTTGTTAGAAATATCTATCCGAGCACTACAACTTTGGAAAGAGAAACATCGGCCCATGGACCCACATTGCTCCTAGATTTCCCAAAAAACGTCGTTTAGGGCTTCAAAACAGCTCCGGAAGTTCAAGAAGCAAAAAACTGCTAAAAATAGTAAATTGTGCTATAATTACGAAAACTGAAAAACTAAAAGAGTTGTGGGGGTCCAAGTGGGATAAGTGGGTGGCCACCAACATCCACCTGAATCAATTGTGATTGTGATTTTTTACATTACAATTAATTTAATTTAGTTTATTAGAAAACTTCAAAATCTATATTGATAATATAATATTAAAATATAATTTTTTTAAAATAAAAATAATTTTTTTAAATAAAAATAATTTTTGACAAATACATACTTACATTAAAAAGTCAACGTTGTTATTAAAGAAATGAAATAGGTATAATTGTTTGTATATACTCTTCAATGTTCCTCAAAGTTGAACTTTCTACTCATATTTGTAATTGATATTTAAAAAAAAATTAGATTTTGAAAATTTTGTTTTAATGTTTGTTTTTTAATTAAATAATTAGAAAAATATTATAAATAAAATAAAACCTATTTTTTTAAATTAAAAAAATAATAATCAATTAAAATAAAAATGAATAATAAGTCATGTTCAGCATTATGTTTTACATTATCACTTCAAAACATTGTATTCAACTAGTATGTCTTACTCTAATATTTAATATAATATGAAGGAAATGACTAAGACTTTTTATCTTTTAAGAGTTCATTTTCTTTTGGAAACTTATGTAAAGCACGAAATAATCAGATAAGATCTTTATGAAATTACTAAAGGTACTTTGTTAATTTAATAATAAAATAATAATTCAATATATTTAATATGAAGTTACAATAGGAAAGGAAATTACTAACTCTCTTAATCTTTTAAGAGTTAATTTTATTTTCGAAATGTAAAGTACAAAATAATGAGATAAAAGCTTTATGAATATTAAAGTAATTTTCTAAAATTTAAATAATAATAAATAGAATAAGATTTTTAATATGAAGTTAAGTTTAAAGGTGATAAATATTATAATTCCAAACTCAATATATAAACACATACAATAATTTCACATCGATTATTTTTCGCTCATAACCAAAACCTTTTATTATCATAATTTTGTAGCAATGTCGGCTCATGTTGTCACTCACTCCAATACTAATTTGACAATTTTATTTAATTACCAAGAAATTTTGATTGAATTGGCAGCTTTGCAAAAATTATTTAAAGGGATACATGGTCGTTAAATGATGCAATGGTGTTGATGTTAGCATCATTGATGAAAAGGTTGGAGTTGGATGGCTAGTCATGTCATGGTCAATAACTAAAATCCTTCACACCTAGTATCTTTCTAATGGTAAAATAACAACATGTCAAGGTCTGCATATACCATTTATAATAATATACATGATCATGCGCTATATAATATAATAATATAAGAATTAATGAGTGTGAGCCATGCATCCATCAAATCAAGATTAATTTTGGAGTAGTGTATACTATGGTTTTTTTAATTTTATTATTATTTTTTTTTGGACAAATACAATTTAAATCCTATAAAAATTGTCAAATCTTTATTTATAGCCAATAAAAAAGGAAATTTTATTTTTTAAAAACTTAAAAATAATATTTTTTCTTATAAGCTTGGTAGGACTCTTCGATTTTCAATTTTTACTTGTTCATTATTCACCCTACTATGGGGGAGGGTAGCATAAGATTCGAACCCAACATCTATGGTTCGGTGAGACTTCATTCCACAACCATCGCCACTTATCTCAACAACTCCTTGCATCGTCTTGATTTAGTTACAACTTCGAGTTATAGGTGTTAGGTTTCAATGAGAGTATGGTTAACTATGACTAAATAATACAAGTGTTATGGATCAATGATATCAATATTCATGAGTGTGAGTTATTCAATGAATATTTTATTATTGAGTGGTAACTCTAGAATGATATCACCAAATTCATATGACACATAATTCAAGATTTTTTAGCTATAGATATAACTATAAATAATAGTCATAATTGGTATCGATCAACTAATACCATGTAAGCCATTAATCTATATTAGATTCTCTTTGGAGCTTGATTAGTGTGCAAGTGTTTTCCTTAAGCATAACATTTCCAAGTGGGATGAACTACAGAGTACAAACCCCACTCTCTGAAATACGTCATAGGGTATCCTCACTTGCCATTGGACTATCGAAAAATTCATTCATCATTCGATGAAATTCCCTAAAACACAAGGAATATGGAGTGTGGAGCCCTCCATACCCTTGTTGATGTCACAAGGGAGGCCCGCCCACACTAAATATTGGTCGTCCATTGGAGATGCCAAATTTGGCCATGGATGAAGCATTTGTAAAACAACAAGATTATATCAGTTGTTATGACTCCTAGAGACAATATCTGGGTTGAAAGGAAACCAATGCCTACGACATCCTATTAAGTGATGTCATATTTAACTATAAATTCATATCACTTTTACTCTTCCATATAATCCAAATGAGGTAGATTCAGAATCATTCATAAGAGATGCAATGTAAGGGTTGATACAAATAATAATACACAAGAACGATATTCATAAATCTCTGATGACCAATTCTAATTGGAGCTTCTATCTAACCATCTTTTAAACGGTGTGATACAAGAATAAAATAGAGGTAAAACCCAATGTACAGATCTTAATAAATTAAGAATTCAATACATCTGAGTCTAGAGAGAAGTGAGAGAAGAAAAAATGTTTATGATGTGTGAAGACACATGGAGCTCTTTTAAAGATTTGATTTCCATATCCATACAAGTATTACTCATCAATATCCAATTTAAATGAATCTATATTTTTATGAGAAATGTATTCAACTACAACTTTACATGAGATCTAAGAAGAACATTCAACATATATGTAAATATATAGAGTATATAACATACTACAAACCCAATAATTTGGAATCACCAAAAAAATTTCATTAATTTCCAGAGGAGCATACATGCATCGAGATCCATAACATTGTTCTTATCAAAACTAGAAAAGAGTTCCTACCAAAAATTATGAACCCCTTGTTGTTTTCTCAAACTATTTGTATAGGACCTCTTAGAAAGAGAGAGGCCACTACAAAGTATTCCCTTCTTGATCTATTCATGATGACTAAGCACATCAAAATTTCACTTTGTCATATAATATAGTTGTACTTAACTGGAGAGTAGCAAAATAAATAGAACAAAATACAACTAAAAAATGTGAATAAAATAAAAGATCCAAATAAGATGTCATGATCGACATAATTAGAAATAGTTTCAAGGATGATGGGTCAGTGTAGCACACTGTGGAGTACGCTGTGTCGATGGTTCAACGATTCCGACAACTGGTGGATTAACGAACTTCTCGCATCATTGCCATAGTGATGGAGGTGGATTAGGAGTGGAGAAGAAATGTTTATAATTGATCTTTAGATTGATTATAACAACATAACTTAGCCTATCATGAAAAATACTTCTCAACGTTCCCAATAGTTGGAACTCCTTCTTCAGGAAATCTACCATTTTTTTCCCTTTGAGAGGTGGCTTTCTTATGAGATAAATCCGCCTTTCTTTTAGCTTCAACAATCTCTGACTATACTATTCCCAAGGGACCAACTCCCCATGTGGTTCTTAGTGGCTGGGTAACCTGGCTTGTACGATCTTGTCAAATTCTACATTGAAGGTAGCCATTTCTTTTAATAATACTTCAAGGCACTTCTTGAATTTGATCTAAACTTCCTCTCTCAGGACTACTTTCGATATCTCAGTTATGGTTCTAACTCTGCCCACTATGTCGATGGGCCTCAACTCATCAATTGGCCTCTCATTTACAAAACAAATAAATATTTTGGTGATTTGATAGTTTCTTTCACCTTCCTCTTTGGTGTCCATGATGAAGTGCCCAAAATCCCTTCTTACAACCTTTTTCTCATACATCAATGTTACGTGCTCCTAGTTGTTCTTCATCTCCTTGATGATATAGTCCCAAACTAGTTGTCTTGCTTCTAGGAGAGACATATTCCCTTTTAGCTTTTCTTTTAGCTCAGTAACCTCCTCAGTCATTGACTACAGGTTCTTGGTGATGAGCCCAACGTCTGTCACTGCAACCTCCAAATGTTTCTCCTTCTAAGCTAGACTTGCATTAGTAGAATCTAAGTCTCTTTGAAATCTCTTCAACTCCCCTTTCGAGAGATGTATCTCAGTCAAGGCCTTGTTGAGATGTTCAGTAGGGTTTTGTGGATCATTAGGTACAACCACCGCACACACATGCGAGTTCATTTTTTCTTCAAGTTCGTCCAATTATTACTTGAAGGCTAATATCTCATGGTTTCTATCCACCACCTCCCTGGTCAGGTTCTCCTATTCCCTCCCAAATTGAGCCAACTCCTTATTTTATACGTGTTCACTACCTGACATCTTCAACCTGTGTCTCAATCCCTGGATCTCCTTTTGGGATTGCTGAAGGAGAGCTTCTATTGTTGTCTTGTCTTCTAAATTCACCTCCAACTTGATTATCAACTCTTTGAAACCCTCTTTCTATATGTTCAAGACTCGGGAGTCAACCATCTCTAGTTTTACCTTATTTGTTGCCTTCTCTAGTAATGTCTCAACTCTGCTAATGATCATAGCATTTGTTCTAAGATCATTACACAACATTTCCCCTACTTGTTCATGAAATTTTATTTTATCTGATAAGGGGACACTTGCCAAATATAGAGACACATCCAAGGTTTTAAATTGAGGACCTAAAGGAAAACAATGTGTTGATGGGTGTTGTAGTGAAAAATTCATCTCATTCTGCTCTAGGTTCATAGAAGCCATCAGTCGTGTGAGACAATATACCGATTGGGAATCCATTACCTATTGAATTTTCTTACTGATTTTCCTGTTGTTTTCCTCAATAATCAATTTGGGGGTTATTTCAAGTATTTTAGTTCTAGAGGTAGAGAAGAAGTAATTATTCTTGTCAAGGTATGCCACAGTCAGCCAAGAAACAAATTTTTGGAAACGATGGACAAAAGGCATGATTTGTAAATAGAAGCCAAAATCGATAACTCAAAAGATATCTTCCCCCCTTATATGGTTTGCGAATAGGTCAAAGCGATGTTTGGAGAGGTTGTAAGCACATGTCGGGTCTTCAATTTAGACTTCAGTGTCCATTAGGGGTTCAAGGCTAGAAGAGGACTTGACCTCATGGGTTTTTGGAGGATTGGGTGTTGCTTGTTTCATTATAATGAGCGAAATACAAAATCATAATTGGTCATGGATAATGGGTTACCTGGAGCCCATAGGAGTAGTTGAAAATGATGTTCGAAGGAAATCCTTGGGTTGTCTGGGTACTGTAACGAGAGGGCTTGTGCGGGGCTACATTTATAGAAAGAATGGCCATGTGGCATGCTAATGACATAAGGAATTAGAGGGTACATGGTATGTTGAGATTGGTTAGAAAAAGAGGGTCATAGACTGGGAGCGAGAATCACCAAATTACCTTTACTTTATATACCACGCTCACTTGACATAAGGAGCATGTGACCCCCCACTGTACTTTGGCAGGTCGACCCACGGGCGAATGAGTCCTTCTCTCACCCCTAGAATGCATGTAGGTCATCGGATCGTAGCTTGACTTTTCAACTATGGGGAGGTCCTTTGAGTTAACCTCCACGCAAGTCTTGCCCCACGAACTAGTTACAGAGCACTGTTGATCTGCAATGAACGATGATTATTCTAGGAAGTACATGGTTTTTAACCCCCTCCTGGTCTGGTGTCGAGCCACTTGCCCACTTTATTTGCAGTTAATTCCAGACCTCAACAAGTACCATGTTTCACTTTAAATTCTTTTTTGTTGTGCATTTGGTTCTGAAACTCCTTCCTTATGCACATTTACCACTGCAAATTTGGTTCACGTGGCCATAGTTTTAATCCTTGAAAATTTTAAGACGGGGGATAACATTGGCTCCAATTGGGGATGATGTATTAGCAAAAATGCATCGAGAACCTACAACTTATCATCTTGCTCCATTGGCATGGAGTCTTATTATCGAAAACTTTTCTTAACAAGAAGAAATAAAAGAAAACTTAAAACGATATTGATTATTTACAGATAACACACCGATATTTAAAATAAAAGAGCATCGATACCGTTAGTGTTGAAATTAAATTTTGAGGATCTTCCCATTAACCGGCAACTCGAGTGCTTCACCTTCAAGTTTTTCCAGCAAGAATGTATTATTTCCTTTTCCTTATGCGATCTTGAAAGGGTTGAACCATAAAGGATTGAATTTTCCATGTTTGCCTTTGTCTTCCCTTCTAACATACCACCTCAAGATTGGATCCCCCGATTGGAGGGTCCTATCCTTTTCATTTTTAACAAACAAGTATGTAATTTTCTTTTGATAACTAATCAGTTTGTGTTGCACGTGCTCTCTACTCTCACGGAGTTCCACTAGTTGATTTATCCTTCAGGTCAAGGCGTTCAACTCTTCTTCAATGTCTTCTAAGACTTTGGCAACATGCATGGTGAGCTGTATGGGAAAAATCGTAGCTTTCCCATATACCAATTAGAAAGGGGATTTCCCATTGGATCTTTAAGTTGTGACCCTATTCACCCATAAGGAGAATTTTAGTTGTGAGACCCAATTTCTCTAGCTTTCTGCAATTGTTTTCTTCAGATCCTTACTAAAGTTTTATTTGAAGACTCAACCACTCCATTCCCTTGTGGATAATAGGTAGTGGAATGATCAATTATATTGTTTAGTTTTTGCAAAAAATTAAAAAACTAATTGCAGACTTAAAATCTTGAGCATTTCTGGTCACAATTTTCTTAGGGAAGCCAAACCTAGCAAGGATGTTTTCCTCCAAAAAGTTTAGGGCTACAACATCTGTTGCATTTCTACCTAGGATTTATTCCACCCATTTAGTGAAATAATAAATGGTTGTAAGTATGCACTTATGTTTAATGCTTAAAGGTGGATGTATCTCTCCAATCAAATCCAATCCCCATTTCCTGAAAGGTCCTTCAAGAAAGACATGGATTAGTGGAAGTGGAGCTAGTTTCTATTTATCAGCGAATATTTGACACTTCCCATAGGCCTTAACATAAGAGTGAAATTCTCCAAATAATTTTGTCAATAAAAACCTACTTTTAGTATTTTATGTGTTGTAGCCTTCCATCTATAATGTCCCCCACAGATGCCGCCATGGAACTCATCAACCACACTACCAATTTCCTCTTCCACCAAGCACATAAGTAGGATACCAACATGGTCTTTCCAATAAAGTTGACCATTAGATATAACTAAATTTTGGGTCTGTAATCTCAATCCTCTAGACTTCCCTTTATCCAACTTCAGTTGTCATCTTAGAAACAACAGATAATGGATGATGTATTTATACGAGGTGGATGCTTCATATTTCAAATGAATTTTTTGGACTATTGTCTTGATCATCGGTGGTGTTATCACCAAAAACAAGAGTTTAATTTTTCTTTTTCATGGTTTTAGATGAGTGTCAAGTCATCTCATGCTTTAGTGGGTAGGTGTTAGGTTAGGATATCTCAAAGGTTTAGTTTTTCTTTTATGTCCAAATAAAGTTTAACATCCCTTGCCTATGTTTCATGAGTCCCACAGCCCTGTTAGAAACTCATAACTCAAGGCAAATTTGAAAATTTTGAAATTGGTCCTGAAACTACGATTTCGTAGTGCATACAATCTAAATTTTCTATTTCACGCTAAGAAAACACTTCTCTTTTTGTAGTGTGCTACGAAAGCGCGGATTCGTAAAAACAGTCTTATCAAACATCAATTCGGTAAAAACCCATTAGAATTTTCATGATTAGGTGTCAGTTACAACTAGTCCATGAGCATGACACTGCTCCAAACTCATCATTTCAAATTTAGGGGTCATTCTGAATGATAATTTCAAAATTCAAAGAAGTTGGCTAGTCTCATCGTCTTAGTTTGCATGCAAACCCTTGAAACAAAGTTGTTTCCTACAATAGACTTTGGGAATCATTCACCAAGGTTATCCTCGTCCATCATTCAGACGAGGATGATCATCATCGGCAAGCGAGGCTAATCAATTGAGTTTCAAAAGAAGCTAGTTTTGTTACAAGAACCCAAAAGAAATGATGACAGAGGAGAAGAAACACCACAGGTCTGGCCATTATTTTAGAACAGAGCCAGAAAAAAACTGAGGTCCTAAGCAGAGACAAAGCAGTTGTAGAGGCTTTCAACAAAGTAGGGTGTTGGAAGTTTTGTAAGAATTTACAAGGAGGGCATACCAAGGTAACCAAGGAGTTCGCACTTCATTTTATTGGTTTAAGGACAAAGGTCGGAATGCTTGATTTGCAAGTTTCTCCAAAGGTTATAACGTTGGTGACCGAAATTCCTAGGGGGCAAGATGCCTGGTTCAAGAACTTCAGATTCAACATGGAACTATGTAAGGTGTTCCTGAAGTCACAATTTTTAGAAACTGACCCGACCAAGGTAGTTCCCAAAGACTACATCAAGGACAGCTATACCCATTTACTCTTTAACATTCAACGTTATTTCACCTGTGAAGGTAGATATCAAAAGGTTTAATCATGTCATTTTAATCTCCTTTTGCATTTTGTTGTTATGATTTCTCTAGATTTTCCTTACTTCTTATTTCGATGTATAGTTGAGATGGCAGATAAAGTTCAATTAAATTCCCAAGGGTGTGAGACTTCCATGTTTCATTATGGCCTAATTAAATTGATAGTTTTACATGAACTCAAAAGGGTCAAAAAAGATTGGTCTTCATTTTTGTTTGTATGTGACTTTGGAACAAAAAAACAAGGTGAATGTACTATCTTTGGGGTCAAAGAAACTTCATCAGCAAAAGCTAGCAGGTCTGCAATGACTAGGGCAAAAAGGTATGCGAAATTAAAGCCAACGAAGCAGGTGAAGAATAAGCAAACAAAACCTCAGTGGTTAAAAGTCTAGCAATCATTCTTGAAACTCCTAAATCTACCAAGGGAAAGACATCTTAGCTTAAAGGAGAAACACCAGAACAGTCATCCAGCAAACTAGTTCAAAGGAGACTTACTAGGAGCCAGATTCCAAAGGAAAAGGGAAAAACAATGATTTCAGGAGAACGTTCAAGCTTGAAGGGTGACTTAAGTGATATCTTAAGGGCCATTAACATTACGGAATCCCCTTTGGTGTAGGTAGATGTGACAGAAATTGATCAAAGGAAGTCGAAGAAAGTGAAATCATCCAAAAAATTGGAATTTAAGGATGAGGTTGTAGCTTTTGTTTTCAAACCCAGAAAACCCTTAACCCAGCAATCCAAGAAGATGCAAGAGTCCACTGTTGAATTAGAGAGAACAAAAGAAGCATTTGTTGTTCAATAAGAGTTAGAAATACCATCTTCAAGAGCTAAAGGAGACAAGAACACAATTCCTGCTACTCAAACGCAAAAGGCTAGTTATGAAGTCATGGAAAGAAGGTTAGAAGCTGCCAACAATGAGATTGCTAAACTAAGGGTGAGTGCAACAGAACATGCTGCTGAAAAGATAAACCTCAAGAGGATGAAGGCTCTCTAGGAGGCTGAAAGAGTGCCCAAATCAGAAATAGTTAGCAGTGAACAACAATACTTTACCTGGACTGTTCCTGCAATCAAAGAAGCCAAATTTGTGAGAAAAATTAATACTTAGCTCAGAGCTACAAACAAGGGCTTGAAGAGGAAAATTTAAGATCTAGAAATACAACTAACCACTCTAGAGAATAGTCTACAACAATGATGAAACAAGGTGTTGAAGAAAGGCAGTGAAGGTATTGAAACAGTTTTTGGCATATAAAGGAAGAGCAGCTAAAAAGAAGAACATCTATGAAGGGATGTGGTTTTGATTTTTGGTTAATACATCGGTCTTCTCAAAATTTTGGAAAAATATCCCAAAACACTGATTTTTGAAGGCCGTGTTGAAAAGGAACACACACAGTAGTTTCATAGCGCGCTACGAAACTGTTGAAGATGATCATTTGGCTCTTATAGATGCATTGTGGGGGGAATGCTAGATCAGTTCCAAATTTTGAAGCTTCTAATGGATATGGGCTCATGTGTGAACTCTTAGATGGCAGGGGTGCAGGTAGCAAAGCTTCAAGGATTATTCCATAGGTAAAATGAACGATGTGCTACGAAAACAGAGTATTTTCATAAGCATAGTCATGTTTTCATCAACATGCTCGAGTTTCCTTTTGCACAGGTGGAAAATGATGTTTCAACAAATTACTAATGCATGACACCTATACACCAGAAAAAAATTGTTTGAAGATAAACACAAAGGGTTAAGGACCTAAAAAAGAGGAACTCTGTCTCCTACTTTTTAGGGCAGTTAAGGCATAATATAACAGGTTTTGCAACAACATCATGGTTATCATCAAACTCGAGGACAGGGTTGGAAGCTGATTAAAGAATGTATTAAAGACTCAGATAAGGGTGTTGAAGGCTTGTTTTAGGAGTTTTACTCCTATTTGTATTAGGACTCTTAAAAGACAGCTAGTTGTTAAGTTGTAATTAAATAGTTTGTTTTTGAATAGATAGGTGTCTAAGTTAGGAATTCGAATTCCTCCAAAGGTGGATGATAGTATCCAATGATGTAAATTTCTATATTAAGCTTGAAAATTGAATTCCTCAAGATTGGAAATTTCATTAGTAAAGGAAAGATTGTGTTATTGTAAGAAACTATGTTTTTCATACTTAATACAGAGATCAGTTTGACTACTCAAGATTCATAAAGAGTTTATGTTTTTGATGATCTTATGGCTTTGTTCAATTACTTATTTGTAGTGGTATGAGCTTGTGATACTTAGAATTCATTGGAAAATTATCTAACTTCCTTCACATGCTTGTAAACTATGTTGTTTCACTGTGTTAATATTTTATTCATAAACCTAAACTTTAAGTGCCTTTACTTCCATGTTTTGTTGAAGATTATTTCAACTCCATAGCCCAATAGATATTTTCTAATCATAGTTTCAACCAGCCAACCAGTTTTACTTTTGTTCATAGATTTAGCCATCTAATCATCAATAAAAAACCATAAACCTAGTGAGAGATCCCTCTCAGGTTGAGGAGGCTAAGCCTCAACCAAAATATTGGTTGAAAGAGTTATTCAAAGTCTGCTTGATCAGTAGCCTATCAAGGTCAGATTTTGTGATAACAGGTGGTTTCATCCCTTCTCCATCTTCTTTTGTCAATAATTTTATGCCCAAGTTTAAAAAAATTGACTCTAATAAGACTTTAGTTAGCCCATGTCCTTTGATGAGTTTAGTGGGCTTAATGTCCATGCCATACTCTTGGATTTTAGAAATCCACTTGACTCTTTTCCATCACTTTCTCCTTGCACTAGAATTTCTTTAACGGCCACTCCTAGGACATAAGGTATAATGTTATATTGTAGAACATAAACTTCGAAAACCTTTATCTCTTTCACCAGGGTGTAAGCCCATTTTTCTAAGATATTATATTTCAATTCAACATCCCACAACACTTGACTAGAAAAGGATCTTTGTTGCTCATGCCCTTCACTATTATTTTGCAACAAAACAACAATTATAGTGTGAGGAGATGTGAAAGAAAATATGTAAAAACGTTTTGAATAATTTGGGCTAACCAGCACATAAGCCTCTTCAAAATATATTTTAATCATAAAGAGGGATTCCTGAGAATGTGAGTTCCATTTTACTTCATTTTCCTTTTTCAACATTTTTGTAATCTCCTTTACTATCTTTGTATAGTTAGGTATGAATTTTCTCAAGAAGTTAATTCTGCCCAAGAAAAATTGGACTTCTTTCTTATTCCTTAATAGGGAGATGTGTCTAATGCATTTCACATGCTTGGGATCAATATTCACCACTTCTTGTACCAATATTTGTCCCAATAGATTTCCTTCTCTTAGGGCGAACTGAGATTTTTTAGGATTCAATGACAACCCATATTTCCTACATTTCCCAAAAGAGAGCCTCTAATGTGCAATGTGTTCCTCATCTATTTTTTAGAAAACCATGATATCATCCAAGTATACCACCACAAAATATTCTTATTCCCCCACAAAAGCTATATCCATCACCCTTTGAAAAGTTTCTCTGGCATTTATATGGCAAAACAACATTCTAGTGTACATGAAGGTTCCCTAGGGTGCACTACTATCTGATTGTACGCTGAAAAGCCATCCATCATGGAAATCTGAGTTGATACAACTACCCTTTATAATATATAATCCATTTTTGGTAATGGGTAATTGTCCTTTAATGAAGCTTTGTTGAGGTTTTTGAAATCCACACATAGCCTTGTCTCTCCAATCTTTTTCTTGACAGGAACCAGGTTTTCCACCCACTCTAAGTAATTTCCTTACCTCTTTCTCAATGGATGTGAGTAAAAGAGGGTTGATCTGTCTGAGTTTCTATTTATATGGCTTCATTCCATTCTTCAGAGGAATCTTATGCTGAATAATATTAATGTCAATTTTTTTAAAATCATCATACGACCAAGAAAATACATCTCCATAGTCTCTAAAATGATTTAGGTAATTTTTCTTCTATTCATGGGGGTTTCTCTTTGACATATTCATCATTCAAGGCTCCTTCTCCAAGCAAATGTTGCACTCCTCCAATGGTTCATTGACTCCTTGTTCGACAAGTTTGGATGTTATGTTGTTGGAATTGAACAATTTTTCCAAAGGAAAAATACCCCAGGGAATAGTATTTCCCTTTAGTTGCAAAATTTTATGCCCTGCAATGGTCTCAATCCACTTAGTTTGGTGATCAGCCATTGTCCTTTTGTTCTCTTGATCGATCATAGAATTTGAGAATTACGCAATGAATTCCAAAAAGTGCTTGATCTGTTCATCATCCTCGAACACCTGCCACTGTCTAACATTATATGGCACTGAGGGCCTATATCTTACTTTATCCCCATACCTAAGAAGCATATTTTGCGGTGGTTTAAATTTTCTAGCAGAAATGGCCAAAGATTTAGTCATTTGATTTCCTTATCGAGGTAGAAATTGGATGTTGAAATCCAAGAAGAATTTTTCCATCAAATACCAGACCTCATTCATGTAAGCTTTCAAACTCAAATGCTTAGTTTGAATTGGTTCCTAGTTTTATTTACCACCAATTCAGAGTCTCCAAACACATTCAAGCACTCAATGTTCGAATTTCTTGTTTCCTATAAGCTCAGAAGTAAAGCATCGTACTCCACCACATTGTTTTTTGCCTCAAATTACAACTTGAATGAGAGAGGGATCGAGCTACCCTTTGGGGATATCAACAACACTCCTTCCCCATTAATTTCCTTGGAATTTGCACCATCAAAATATAACTTCCATACCTTGCTGCAATCCCGTAGATATTGATCTAATTGGACCGCAAGATGCACCTGTGTCTCTTCCAAAATAAAATCCTCCTCCTCTAACAGTGAGCAGGAGAACTCCCTTTCTC
This sequence comes from Pinus taeda, assembly GCA_000404065.3. Classification (NCBI taxonomy): domain Eukaryota; kingdom Viridiplantae; phylum Streptophyta; class Pinopsida; order Pinales; family Pinaceae; genus Pinus; species Pinus taeda. The sequence goes on along the minus strand of APFE031073382.1, from coordinate 102,924 downwards.
TCCCATATACAAGGGCATTATTTGAACAATTGTCTCTCATAATTGTTTTGACAAACTCTAATTCTCTATATATTGGCCTCTCTTATCCACCAAAGATACGAATGGTAGCGTGGTCCAAATCTAGCTTGATGGAACCTTCAATATTTGATCCGCAAGACTTGGACAAAAGTATACTAAATCTTGCAAGAGTGTCAGCTACTACAATATCCATTACTACACTTTTTACTTGGATCTGATCCAAATTTGTCACCAAGTCCTTAATCATTCCTAAACACTTTACCCTTTTGGAGTCAAAGGAATAGAGTTCTTTGTATGGTTTGGTTATTTGCAACCCCAATTTCTCCATGACAGATAGTGGCATCAGATTGTGGGAAGAAGTTGAGTCTAACATGCAATTGTGTAGTAGGAGGTCATGCACTACTAAGGTAACATGAAACGGAATTGTGGAAGGGAATTGTTCTTCAATGTGGGGTCCATATATAACCATTGGCATTTCTTCTTGGAGATTCAAAATATCATGTGAGTGGACTAGAGTAGATGGATACATGAACTAGGAAATGTGGGCCTTATAAGTTGGTTGTTTCAACAATTCAGCCGATGAGACCATAATTTTGACTTTCTCAAGCTGTTTTTGAAGATTAAAGACAACAAGACCTTTTTCAGCAATGATGATCTCAACAAGCCCTTTTTATTTATGATAGATTCATTTCGACGAGGAAGTTTATTTTTCTACTTTGTGGGCTTTAGACATATGACAGATTTGGTCTGAGGACTCCTTTTCTAGTGAAATTGGATCTAATTGCTTCTTCCCTTTGTTAGCTAGTCTAGAAGGGTCTTGAGAGGAAGAATCTTCATTTTGGCCTTTCCCCCTTAATCTCTTTCTAGAAGGTCGATGATCATATTTCCTATGCAACTTGCCCTGCATGAAATCAGCCAAATGCCTGCAGTAATCATCAATCTCATCATCGTTTAGTGTTACATCTAGATCATTCCCTCCTTCCTCATGCATTTCGACCTCATGTTCTTCATCATAGAAGGAGGAGAATACGTTTCCTTGAATTTTGTTGGCTTCTTGTATTTGCTCCTCTGGATAATATTCTATATATAAAGGAGGCTGAATGTGACCTTGCTGCTATTTTCTCTCCCTTTGCAATATCTATAAGGGAGGCCTTATTTATTGAGGACTGAAACCTCAATTAAGGGCTTGAGTATTTGTTTGCAGAATTTTGTTATTTTCTAGCTCGAGTTTCACAAGTTTATTAGATAAGTTACTTACTAACTTATTCATTTCCTCTAGTTTCTTCTCTTGAGACTCTTTCCCATGACTTGATGAATTTTCTTCCTATTTCCCCTTTCTCATCTCCCTAGGATTAGTTCTACCTCTTGACTTCCCAGTTAATGTGAAGTTTGCTTCAACATCTAGAGCATCAATTTGAATCTGGTTGAGGGTAGTTGACTTCCTTTCCCTGAGTGTGAAATTTAACTCTAATTCAAAGGCCGTAATAAAAATGACTTTAGTAGCTACCTGTGGAGGTTTAATTTTGGCCGGTAGACTATTATACAATTTATTAAACCCTTTTATGAAATCTGAGACATCTTCATCATGTTTCTTTTTAATAGCATTAAACTCAATAAGAATATACCCATGATCCCTCTTCTCCCCCCATTTCTACATAAAGAAATTTTCCATCTCTTCCCAAGTGGTAATGGAGGAATCTCGCAAGGACTTGAACCATTTCCTAGCATCTCCATCCAGAGGTTGAACGAAAAGCCTCAGCACTACATATAGGTGCTCGACATTTAATTTTTCTGCAAAGGCAGAAAAATCTTCTATATGTCTCTATGTTGATGTGTCATCTTCTCCATTGAATCTAGGAAAAGATTTTGAGATAATCCCATGGCATAAAATTCAAAGGTTAAGGCATGTCTAAGGGAGCATATTTGTTTAGTAGAAAACCTAGGATAGCCATCTGGAAAAAATGTGGTGGTACAATGTTTATTATAGGTCTTTGTATTATGATCAGTTGTGGGACAAATAAATAGCTTTAGATTGAAAAGTTATTCACACTTTGTGTAGGACTTCTTTTGAGAATATCCTTAACCTTCTCACCTTCAGAGAGGGGAGGGAATAAAAATGAAGGAGTGTTGACCAAAGCTTCTTCTTCCTTGACCTTTGGGGAGTAATTGTTGAACAACTCACCACTCTCTGAAGGATATACTAGGACTCTAGGGAGGAAATTGGAGAAATGTATTATAGCGTTCTGTGAGCTGGAGGAGGGTGCTTCAGGAAAAGAAGAGATAGTAGCAATGGTGGTTGGAGTTTCTTCCTTCCAAATCCTTCTAGATATTATTCTTTCAGGGTCAGAAACTGATGGATTTATTTGTTGAGAAGTATCTAAGCGGGTATGGGGCCTCTTAAAATCCAAGGTGATCAACTTAGATTTAGATAATGGAGTCGCCAAGGTGAGAGATCTACAACCCACACTTATTTTCTCACCTTATCAAAGAGTGTATAAATGTTGTACCCAAGGACAATTTTTCTATTTTGTTCCCTAACAATGATGCCAGAAGATGTTTTCACTCCTACAGATAGTCTCTGGGTTGAAAGGAGACCAGTGCCTAGGACATCCTATTAAGTGCTCTCATATTTAACTATAAATTCATATCACTTTTACTCTTACATATAATTCAATTCAGACATATTCAAAACCATTCATAAGAGATGCAATGTAAGGGCTGATACACATAATACTCCATAGGAACAATATTCATAAATATTTGATGGCCAATTCTGATTGGAGCTTGTAGCTAATCCACTTTTAAAGGGTGCAATAGAAGAAGAAAATAGAGATAAAACCCAACATACAAATCTTAAGAAATTAGGAATCCCATACATATGATTCTAGAGAGTAGCGAGAGAAGGAAAATTGTTTATTAGGTGTGAAGACACAAGGAACACTTTTAAATATTTGATTTCCATATCCATATAGGAATTACTCATCAATATTCAATTTAAATGAATTTGTATTTTTATGATAAATTTTTCCAGCTTCTACTTTACATGAGATCTAAGAATCACATTCAACATATATGTAAACACATAGATGAGAAAACATACTACAAACCCAATAAGTCGGAATCACCAAAAGCTTTTCATTTATTTCCAGAGGACCACACATGCATCGAGATCCATAACATTGTTTTTATGAAAACTAGAAAATGGTTCCTGCCAAAAATTATGAACCCCTTCTTATTTTCTCAAACTATTCTTATAGGACCTCTTAGAAAGAGAGAGGATGCTACAAAATAATATCTTCTTGATCTATTCAAGATGACTAAGCACATCAAAATTTTAGCGTGTCTAATAACACAACTGTACTTAACTGAAGAGTAACAAACTAAATAGAATAAAATACAACTCAAAAATGAAAATAAAATAAAATATGAAAATAAGATGTCATGATCGACATAACCAGAAATAGTTTCAAGGACGATGGGCCAGGGTAGTATGCCGTGGAGTGTTGATGGTCCAATGGTTCCGACAACTGGTGGATTAATGAACTACTCGCATTGTTTCTATAGTGTTGGAGGTGGACGAAGAGGGGAGAAGAACCATTGATAAATGACCTTTATATTGAATATACCAATGTAACTTAGTCTATGATGAAAAATACTTCTCACCATTCCTAGTAGTTGGAATTCCTTCTTTAGGAAATTTACTATTGTTTTATCGTTGAGAGTGGGAGTTTTCTCATGAGATAAACTCGCCTTGCTTTTAGCTTCAACAATTCTCTGACTGTACTATTCCAAAGGGACCAGCTCCCCATGTGGTTCCCAGTAGTTGGGTAACCCAGCTTGTACTATCCTATCAAATTCAGGATTAAAGGTGGTCACTTCTTTTAATACTACTTCAACACAATGCTCATCTTTGATCCTTACTTCCTTTCTTACGACCATTTTGGATATCTCCATTATGGTGCTGACTCTGTCCACTACGTCGATGGGCATTGTTATCGCTCCAGGAAACTCTCCTAGGTTGTAGCTCAGAGATGCTTGGTAACATATAGTCTTCAATATTGTTCTAGGAACTATTGCAATGGATGATGGTTTGGTTCAAGCCAGATAACCACTTCAACTTTGTTTCACTCCATACATGCATGAACACCCTCAGCCTCCAAGGCTTTAGACCACTAATGTTCAATAGTTTGCAGATTAAGTGAGTGAATGAAGAATAATAACCACACCAACAGATGCATACATAACATATGATGGCCAGCTGCAGCCAATGAATGAAGCTTGCAACTCTAATTTATCTAAGCAAAGATAAGATGACAGTTATCTAGCGTTAGATACATAAGAAACATAGATGACCTATTCTATAGCAAATCCAATTCACCAATGTAGGGATAAGATGACAGTTATCTTACATTAGACATAGGAGAAATCATGAATAAACCTATCCAGGTGCAAGTTTAAAACAAAGGGGAAATAGACATTGAACATATAACAGTAAAAGAAGCTTGCATTACTAAAAATGAAGATGAGATGCTGCAAGGAGCAGAGTATCTATAGTCTCCAGAAGTTGAACCTTGATTAGATCTTTCTTTCAGCTATTTATAGCTCTTTAGAATGCTCTCCAGATATTAATCTATCCCCTACTATCTTTAACTACCTGATTGCATACAAGAACACAATTCTCCTTCCATCACCAAAACGTTAATTAATTATGGTACAGAGTTGCCCAGTTAGGTGGCTGGTTTGATTGTGCCAATAGAGCTCCATGACTGTTTAATTCTGTTTGTTGGATCGTGATGTGTCCTTCTTCCTTCGGCCATGCTTTATTTTAATTTGGTTCAGTGGTCTGACTGTTACAATACTATAAGAGTCGACCACCTTCTTCCTCGAATAACTAATAGGGAGTGGAGTACGGGGTGCATGGGAAAAGGGACGTGCCAATATAGATGGATGGAGAAATGACAGAGTGGAGGAGGAAAAGCATGAGCGATCATGAACGAGGGCTGTTGGATCGAGGGGATGCATGGTGGAAATCGAGCGCAGGGGCCTGAGGTTGTGGTGAGATCGGAACATGTCCAGGCCGTTAGATCTTGGGTGAGAAAATCTGACAGCTATCGAGTGGAGGAGATGCACAGATGATAACACCCAGGGGTGGTTTTGTTTGGGTGGTTATGGTTTCTATCAGAAGGGCCTTGGGTGGTAAGTGGTAAATGGAAAAGTTCACCTGATTCCATTTAGTGGATGACACGTAGCAGCAGAAGAGAGAGAAAAACCACCTTTATCGGGTGGGTATTCTTTGTGCTTGTTGCTCGTGTGATATGAGTGACAGTCGTTAGATCTGGCGGGGGTGATCTAATGGTGGGGGGACGATCGGGCATGTTTTTTTTATCGGGTGAAACATGGGCCGTTGGATTGGCGGGGGGAAGATCAGTGGCGGAGGGACACGGAGGTACGAGATGTCCTCGAGAAATGTGCAAAGGGCATGTAAGACGAAGAGGTAAGGTTTTGCAGGGGGTTTTGGGTTAATTTCCTAAAGGCTAAGGCAAAAGAGGGTTTCGTAAGTATGTGAGGGTTGGGTTAGGAAACGAGCATAATGAAATGCAACTAGAACAGTGAGGAAAGTGGGATAATGGCCCGTGTGGGGCCTTCTTTTGGATAGCAAAGTAGACCGTGTCCTTCCTTCAGCCTTCAAAACATTAGCGCTGCACCTTAGGGCTAACACTAGCTCCTTCTGGGGATGAAATCCTCCCTATGAAGGTTCAAGAATGGTAGACTACTTCCTTTCCAGTAAATAACAAGATTAAATCTACTACATAGTGTTCCATTGGGCATGGAGTGTAACTAGTCTGAAATAAAATTGAAAAACATATTTACAATACCAAGGCTTTGAAGCATTAAACAAAATTAAGTTTCAAAAACCGCCCATTGACTGGGCCATCAAAAACATCTTCTCCCTCTAAATTTTGCAAAGTGAAAGTGTTTTTCATTTGATCACATGCAATGATAAACGGTCCTACCCATAAGGCATCAAATTTACCATGGTTTCCCTTCTTTTCCTTCAATGCATCCCATTTGAGAACCCAGTCACCAACCTGAAAATTGTCCATATTTCCTTCTTTATCAAAGACCTCCTTGATCTTCTTTTGATGCACTACTAATTTCTCAATCAGTTGATCTCTGATCTGGTGAACTTCAACTAAGTCACTCATTCTTCTTGCCATGTCACTTTCCTCATCCTTCTCTTCTTGTAAGAATTTGGCCACGAGGAGGGTCAATTGGATTGGAAAAACAGCCTCAGTACCATACACCAACTTGAATGGAGAGTTCCCTATGGATTTCATAGTGGTAACTCTATCAGCCCATAGTGAAAACTTCAACCTGGAATCTCAGTTTCATTTGTTCTATTCCAGTAGTTTTTTAATTATCCTTACCAGGCTTTTATTGGATGATTCTGCTAAGCCATTACCTTTAGGATAATATGAGGTAGAATGCACTAATTTAATGCCCACTGATTCACACATATCTATCAATTCCTTTGCTTTGAAAGTTGTTGCATTATCAGTAACTAGTTTGGTTGGGCATCCAAATCTAGTGAAAATATTCTCAGTTAAGAACTTCATGACAACCCGGTGATTAGCTTTCTTAGTGGGCATGGCTTCAACCCATTTGGTAAAATAGTCAGTAGCCACCAAAATCTACCTATGCTATCCAATGGAATGTGGATTAATCTCCCCTATGAAATATAAACCCCACTGTTGAAAGGGACCATTAGTGTGTATTGGCTTCAGGGGAAAAGATTTCAGTTTTTGTCTTCCTTCAAACCTCTGGCATTTGTCACAAGACTTCACAAATGAAAATACATCAGAGAATAGAGTAGGCCAATAATACCCAGCCCTTAGGATCTTGTGGGCAGTAATGATGCCCTCCACAGATGCTGGAATGAAACTGGTGCATGACCTCGACAAATTGTTCTTTGTCTAGACATCTCAAGAGGATTCCAGATGGGTCCCTCCAATAAAGCAAGCTCTTATTAATACAAAACTTGATAGCTCTGAGCTTGATGGTCCTATCCTGACTTGAGCTAAGCCCTGGAGGGACTTCGAGCTTCAACAAGAAATGAGATATACTGGAATAACACTCACAAGTAGCTATATTCTTAGCCAATGACTGGTTCTGCCCTTGCTCTTCTATTGCTTCCTCTGCCTATTCAACATCTGAATCTACACCTATGCAACTTATGTCTAGCAGATTGTAATTTTCCTCAGCCATAAGCTGATCCAATCCTTGGCCTTTGATAAGCTTGGTGGTTACTTCTATGCTGAATTCTATGAGTTTTGCAATCCACTTGGCCCTTCTTCCATCAACTTTTGGTTGTGTTAGGACATCCTTTACTGAAGCTAAAGGTACATACACAACTACTTTTGAGTGCAGAATGTTGATTCAAAATGCTTTTAGAGACTTTATGAGATCATATGCATGTTTTTCAATGAGGTCGTACCTTAATTTAGCGTCCCTCAAAGTTTTGTTGAAGAAGGCCACTAGGTCTTCTATACCTTCATCATTTTTCTGTAACAAGACTGCTACAAGTGTATCATAAGAAGTGAAAGAGAAAATATAAGACTCCTTGGTGTAGTCTAGGCTGACCAAGGTGGGAGCCTCCATGATAGCTCTTTTGATGGCTTCGAAATATCTTCTTGCAACCTTTGTCCATTTTATCTCCGACCCCTTCTTTAGCGTGGAGGTGATGTGCTTCACTAGTTCTGCAAAAATTGGAATAAACCTCCTCATAAAGTTAATCTTACCCAGAGAAGATTGAATGTCCCTTTTTGACCTTGGGATGGACAATGTCCTTATTGCTTGAACTCTTTCTGGATCAATCTTGACACTTGTAGTAGAAACTATATGTCCTAAAAGTTTGCCTTCTTCTAGAGAAAACTGTGACTTCTTTGGATTTACTAAGATTCCAAACCTTCTGCAGTTTAGAAACACCTTCTTCGAATGTTGCAAGTGCTCCATGTGACTATTGGAAAAGACTATTATGCCATCAAGGTAAATAAGGACAAACTTGTCCTTCTCTCCCACAAAGGCTATGTCCATGGCCTATGAAAAGTAGCCCCAACATTCATCAGTCCAAAAGGCATCTTGGAGTACATGAAGGTGCCCTAAGGAGTAGTGAAGGTAGTCTTCTCTTGATCCTATGGGTGTACAACAACCTGATTGTAACCTAAGAAACCATCTAAGAAAGACATGACTCTATCCCCTGAAACTTTTTGCAGCAAATGTTCCATCTTGGGCAGGGAGTAGTTGTCTTTCTTAGAGCACCTGTTTAGATTTTTGAAGTCAAAACAAAGCCTGATTTCTCCATTTTTCTTTCTTACTACCACCAAGTTAGCTATCCATTTTGAATACCTTATGAGAACTATGATCTTCGCAGCCAACAATTTCTTAATTTATTTTTCAATCAAAGGTAGTAATAGAGGGCTGATAGGTCTTAGCTTCTGCTTGAAAGGGATGGTGTCTTTCTGCAGTGGAATCTTATGTTGGATGATGTTTTTGTCATAATTCTTAAGGTCATTATATTCCTAGGCAAAGACATTAGAAAATTGCTTCATCAGGGTGCAATATTCAGAACTTTGGGTAGCGGACAAGTGGGTGGATAGATTTATGTACTCTGGACTCTCTATATTGTGTCTATGAACTGCAGACTCATTCTCTTTCTGGGCAGGCTTATAAGGTACATCATTATGATCAAACAACTTCTCTAGAGGAACCAGCCCTTTGGGTATATGGTTACTATTAGGATTCCAAGAAACTGTCCTAGGTTGTAGCTCAGAGATGCTTGGTAACATATAAATTCAACTATGGTTGCAAGTTTAATGGAAGAAATGATGGTTTGGTTCAAGCCAGATAACCACTTCTACTTTTCTTCACTCTAGACATGTGTGAACACCCTCAGACTACAAGGCTTTAGACCACCAAATGCTCACAATTTAGATATTGGGTGGATATGGAGAATACTAACCACACCATCAGATGCACAAGACCATGTGATGGCTGGATGGAACTAGTAAAGAAACCTGTAAATATAATCTACTAATGCATAAATAGGATGATAGCTCTCTCGCATCAGATAGAAGGAAACCTGAGTAACCTATTCAATGATTCATTTAATCATTTAACATAGAGATAAGATGATAGTTATCTAGTGCAAAACCTCAAAAGATCAAGAACATAGTATATCAGGCACAAGCTTAGAATAGAAGAAAATGCAAAGTGAGCAGTTAACAACAAAAGAAGCTTGTATTAGCTAAAAATGAAGACAAGACGCTGCAAGTTACAAAATATCTACAGTCTCCAGAAGTTGAACCTTTACATGAAATGCCAACCTTGATTACATCTTACCTCTGGGTATTTATAGATTTACACTACAAGGGAACTTAGCCATTTAGGTATGGAGGGGTCATAATGGACCACCAACTGCATTTAACTGTCTGATGGAGTCTCTAAACAAGTTTGCTTGCTTTAGTAAGTGAATCTGATTTTTTCAGTTGTTGTGTTGTCCTCTTAGGTAGTTGGAGTGCTCGTACTAGTAGGGTTCCATAAATAATAAATTTAGTTACAAGGTCGTGCTTGTCCTTTTCTCCCCTAGCCATGTTGTCTATTAAAGATGGTTGTTAGAGATTGACTGTGACTGGTATTGGCAAGATGGTCATCTCCTTCTTCGAGCAAGTGGAATGGTCAAGGACGTGGAGTGCATGGGCAAGTGGACGGTTTGGACGAGTAGAAAAAATGGTCGTTGGATCGAGGAAATGGACGGTGGAGATGGCTCGGCGGAGGCTCTTGGCCAAGGTGAGAGTGGGGTGAATTTGGGTTGTTAGATCTTCAGTAGATAGATCAAATGGCAATTGGTCTATGGAACTGCATGGTCATTTAATGAGCAGGAGCGGTTTTGTCAAGCCGTAAAGGTATTCATCGCACCGCTTTTGGGCATTAAGTGGTAAAAGGACAGGGTCGCGTGATTCCATTCAACGATTGACACATAGTGGCAGATGAGAGAGGAAAACCACTCTCATCATGTGCTAACATTCGATCACATTGCTGGCGTGATAAAAGCAAAGGCCATCAGATCTTTACAGAGATAATCTAATGGCGAAGAAATGATCGAGGGGGTTGCTTTATCAGGTGCGACAGGAGCCGTTGGATGTGTGGGCACTGATCAATGGCAGGGATTCAGTGAGGGGTTTATGAGTGTGTGAGGTTATATGGGTGAGGTTCTATGGTGAGTCTGGGATTTGCGCTTGGGGCTAAGGCCAAAGGGGCTTAATCTGTTGGGTTTAGAAGAAAAATAGAGGAATGGAGGTGGCGAAGGGTAAGCGGGGTAGGAAAAAGAGAAAATGACCCATGAGGGGGCCCCTTTGAAGACACCATCACGCAGACCACGTTTTCCTCTAACCTTAGAAAATCAGCATTGCATAGTAGAGCTAACAGTGGCTCCTTTTGGGGATGAAATCCTCCCTGTGAGGTTTCAAGAACTATAGACCACTGCCTTCCACACAAAAACCAGATCAACAATAATTCCTAGTGTTCCATTGAGCATGGAGTCTAATTAAGCCTACACTAAAACTTGTAAAAATAACATATTTACAATGTTGAGGCCAAAAGGCCTTAAACAACATAAATTTTCAAAAACCACCCATTAACTGGGCCATCAAAAACTGTTTCTCCTTCCATAGTTTGTAGCATGAAAGTGTTGTTCCCATGGATCTGAGCAATGATAAAAGGTCCAGTCCATAGAGCATCGAACTTCCCATGATTTCCTTTCTTTTCCTTCAGTGCATCCCATTTGAGCACCAAGTCACCAATTCAAAAATGAATCATCTTTGCCTTTCTTTCAAAGGCTTCCTTGATCTTTTTCTAACATGTTGTAGACTTTTCAACCAATTGATCTCTAATCTGATGCACTTTAGCCAAGTCATTAATTTTTTTTCCCATATCATCTTCATTGATGTCTAAATTATCAGCATAACTATAAAAGGACTCAAGGTGTTCTTCAGTTGTTACTCCCTCTGTACCAGTGAACTTAGGCATGTATTTCTGATACTCTCCTATAGGCATGGCATTCAAAGGAATAGGTAGGACCAGGGGTCTATACCTAGTAGCTATGATTCTTTCCATTTTGGTAGGTGCTTGCGGGCCTGCCATGACTGGGGTAGATGGAAGGATACTAGCAGTTTGGAAGGTAGGGAGCTGAGAAATAAATGATAGGGCTGAAGGAAACTGATGGACTATAGGGGAGGCTTTCTTTGGACTAAGATCCAGAGGGGGACATATTGAACAAGGAGCTTTATGAATCTATGAGAGTATTTCTTCACTGAGAGTGCTAGGCTCTATAGTTTAAACATGTACATGCTCAGTTACAAGCCTTTCTTGTAGAGATACATAAGATTGTTTAGGCTTACCTAATCATGATGCTCCTTTTTGTGATGTCTTTCTCTGCTTGACAATCTTCTTAGGGTCAGGTATTGGGTCAGCTAGTGATTTCTGGGTATTTCTTCGAGTATGCCTCACAAACTAAGCCAGAACTGTGATGTGGAGTCGCCAAAGGTTGGTCCTCTAGTAGAGTCGCCAGATAGATGATTACAATAAAAAATATGTTCAGAATTTGTCTATCATGAAAGTTAGATATGTGTCGTTATCCTAGGGAAGCTGAGCATCAATATCCTCTCCCCAGAAATGGTGCCAATTTTGTTAGGATTCTAAGAAACTCTGCTAGGTTGTAGCTCGGAGATGCCTGGTAACATATAAATTCAACTATTGTTGCAGGTTTAATGGAAGGAATGATGGTTTGGTTCAAGCTAGATAACCACCTCTACTTTGTTTCACTCTAGACATGTGTGAACACCCTTAGACTACAAGGCTTTAGACCACCAAATGCTCACAATTTAGATATTGGGTGGATATGGAGAATACTAACCACACCAACAGATGCACAAGACCATGTGATGGCTGGCTACAACTAGTAAAGAAACCTGTAAATCTAATCTACTAATGCACAGACAGGATGATAGCTCTCTCGCATAAGATAGAAGGAAACCTGAGTAACCTATTCAGTGATGCATTTAACCATTTAACACAGAGATAAGATGACAGTTATCTAGTGAAAAATCTTAAAAGATCAAGAACGTAGCGTATCAGACACAAGCTTAGAAGAGAAGAAAATGGAAAGTGAGCAGTTAACAACAAAAGAAGCTTGTATTAGTTGAAAATGAAGACGATACACTACAAGTGACAAAGTATCTACAATCTCTAGAAGTTGAACCCTTACATCAAATTCCAACCTTGATTACATCTTTCTTCTGGGTATTTATAGATTTACAGTAGAAGGGCACTTCGCCATTTAGGTATGGAGGGATCATAGTTGACCTCCAAGCACATTTAACTGCCTGATGGAGTCTTTGAACATGTTTTCTTGCTTCAATAAGTGAATCTGATTTGTTCAAGTGTTGTGTTGTGCTCTTTCGTAGTTGGAGTGCTCGTACCAGTGGGGTTCCATAACTAATCAATTTAGTTACAGGGTCGTGCTTGTCCTTTTCTCCCCTGGCCATGCTGTCTATTAAAGATGGTTGTTGGAGCTTGAATGTGACTTGTACTGGCAAACTGGTCATCTCCTTCTTCAGGCAAGCAGAATGGTCAAGGACGCAGAGTGCATGGGCGAGTGGATGGTTTGGAAGAGCAGGAAAAATGGCCATTGGATCGAGGAAATGGACAGCTGAGATGGCTCGGTAGAGGCTATTGGTCAAGGTGAGAGTAGGGTGAATTTAGGCCGTTATATCTTCGATGGATAGAGTGGACGGTAATCGGGCTATGGAACTGCACAGTCATTTCACGGGCAGGAGTGGCTTTTCCGAGCGGCAAAGGTATTCATCGCACCACTTTTGGGCGTTAGGTGGTAAAAGGACAGGGTCGCGCGATTCCATTCAGTAATTGACACATAGTGGTGGATGAGAGAGAAAAACCACTCTCATCGCGCGCTAACGTTCGATCACATTGCTAGTGCGATAAAAGCAAAGGTTGTCGAATCTTTACAGAGATAATCTGATGTTGGGGAAATGATCGAGCGGGTTTCTTTATTGGGCGTGACGGGAGCCGTTGGATGGGCAGGGACTGATCAATGGCGGGGATTCAATGAGGGGTTTATGAGCACGTGAGGTTATATGGGTGAGGTTCTATGGTGAGTCTAGGCTTTGCGCTTGGGGTTAAGGCGAAAGAGGGTTAATATATCAGGTTTAGAAGAAAAACAGAGGAATGGAGGTGGCAGAGGGTTAGTGGGGTAGGAAAAACGGAAAATGACCCATGAGGGGGCCCCTTTGAAGACACCATCACACAGACCAGGTTTTCCTTTGACCTTAGAAAATCAGCATTGCATAGCAAAGCTAACAATTACTAGGCAGTTGTACAATGTTGTCTTGGCCAATTTTGTTTTTCAGCTAGGACTGATGGAATTCCTCCATGGCCTCATTCTCTTGATCAATTTGCATTTCAGAGAATTTGTCAATGACTTGTAGAAACCTATTGACTTCATCCTCATCTTCAAATACTTTCCAATACTTGACATTATCAGGTAATGATAGTTTGTATTTTACTTGGATTTCATAAGTCAGTCTAGGGGATAAAGGAGGAACAAACATACTAGCGGACAAAACAAGGGAATCAACAAGTTGATTCTTAGCCCTAGGGATGTATGAAATACTAAAGCTATTGAACGAATCCTTGAGCTTCCGTAGCTCATATCTGTATGCTTTTATCCTGGGATGCCTCGCCTAGAATGTCTTATTCACCTGTTGAATAATAAGGTCTGCATCTCCAAACACCTTTAGATTCTTGATTCCCATTTCTTTAGTTGCATTCAAACCTAATATTAAAGCCTCATATTTTGCGATATTATTTGTGGCTTGAGAAGTCAGTTTGAAAGGTAAATGTATGCATCCTTGTGTGGGAGATACCAGAACTACGCCCACTCCTGAAACTTCCCTAGAGCAAGCCCCATCAAAGAACATGTCCCAAATTTATGGGCCTTCTTCTTCCATGATTTGACTATTGGGTTGTGTTATATTCCTTCCATGACTAGCCCACATAGTTAACCAGGGGGTTAGCGGGGGGAGAGACCCCGTTCGTTGTGCCAATTGTGTACTAGCGGGGGGTCACAAGGGGTTTGAGGTATACCCGTAACCCCACTTTATGGGGTCCGGAATAGCACCCTGTAAAAGTTTGGTTTTGGACCCTATGTTAGGTTGAGCAGACCAACCTATGGTTTTGTGCATGATTTTTTCACATGTTTTTGGATGCGATGGTTTTTCGGTCCATGCTATTAGATGCTTTGGCATGTATAAATATGTATTATAATATTGAAAGGAACATAATGAAAAATCAAGATGGTAGTCCTAGTTTTGGGATCTAGGGGAAAATGTCTATGTATATGTGTTTTAAGTGTTATGCTCTCACATTATTTATTTTTTATGTTTTAGAATTCGTATGTAGGTAATTTTTGTATGGGGTTAAAACCTACATTTGGTATTAGAGGTGTTTTGGCTTCAAGGGGACGCCTTTGTTGCTGAGGGGTTTCACTCGGGCCTATGATAGACCCTATTCAGTGGGAGATCTGTGAGATCAATTTTGGTCGTGAAAGAAGATGGCGAGCAGTGGAAAGATAGAGATTGAGAAATTTAATGGTTAGAGTTTTCAGTTGTGGAAATTCAAGATGGAGGATTTGTTGGTGGATAAAGAAGATGGATTGGAAGGCAAAGAGCACAATAAGATTGTGTGTCTTAGATTTAGTATTGCTAAATGTATCATGGGAAGCTACGGCGAAGGCTTTATGGGACAAGTTAGGGACTTTGTACAAATCTAAGTCTATGGTGAATAAACTGTTCCTGTGGAAAACGCTATATAACCTGAGGATGAAAGATGGAGACTCAGTGACAGAGCATATGAATGCATTTAATACTATGGTAAGTCAGTTAGCATCTATTGATATTAAAATTTCAAATGAAGATAAGTGCATCAGTTTGTTTTGATCTCTACCAGATTCGTGGGATAGTCTGGTTATTGCAATAGGTAGCAATGCAACTGCCTTGCAGTTTCATGAAATAGTCTCAACCTTGCTGACGGAGGAGATCAGACGGAAAAATATGGAGATCCAGAATGGTTATGCCTTGTCTATACGAGGATGGTCCTAGAGTAGAAACAAAAATAAGTCATCTAGTGGGAGATCTAAATCTAGAGGGATATCTAAATCTCTAAGAAAACCTATAAAGGTGGTGTGCTAGAAATGCGAAAAGGAAGGCCACTTCAAAAAGGACTGTAAATCTAAAGCTACTAAAAAAGGAAAGAGATCTGATGAGGCTCCTTATACAGAGGCAAAAACCACCTCAAATGAAGGTGGGGATATGTACTTGGCTTCTTCAAGTATGCATGGAGATCATGAGGCATGGTTGATTGACTCATGTGCATCCTTTCACTTCACTCCCCATAGGGAGTGGTTCTACGAGTATCAGAAATATGATGGTGATAATTTCTTCTTGAGGGATGACAGGAAGGCTAGAATCGTTGGTCGCGGAAAAGTAAAGTTGAAGTTGCAAGGTGGAAGGGTTAGAATGCTTCCAGGTGTTCTACATATTCCTTCATTAGCGAGAAATCTGATTTCTATAGGCAAGCTGGATGATGCAGGTGTAAAAACATTGTTTGAGAAGGATACCTGCAAAATGGTTCAGGGAGCACTGGTATTGATGTGGGGAGTTCAAATTGGAACTCTGTACAAGATGAAAGGTAGCACTGTTATTGATGGGTGCAACAATTCTGTGGTTGCTGAAAGTGGAGCAAAAAATCTAGTGGTCTCTGGAGAGAAGACTATGTTGTGGCATCAAAGGCTTGGACATATTGGAGAGAAGGGCCTTCAAATACTTCATGGTAACAGTATGGTAGAAGTTATGAGTAATAGCTCTCTGGATTTTGATTTCTGTGAAAAATGTGATTTGGAAAGCAGAATCAGGTGAGTTTCCCCTCTGGTAGTAAGAGGGCGAAACAGATATTAGAACTTGTGCAGAGTGATGTGTTTGGACCTGTGAAGGTTCCATCATTGGGCAAGTCCGTGTACTATGTATCATTTATATATTACTTCTCAAGGAATACATGATATATATTTCCTTAAGAAGAAATCTGAAGCCTTTGATAGGTTTAAATAATTTAAGGCTCTTGTGGAAAATCAAAAAGAGAAGAAGATAATGGTGCTAAGGACAGATAATGGTGGAGCGTTTTGCAGTAAGAAGTTTGAAGAATTATGTAAGTGTGGTAAAGAATGACAAAAGACTACTCCATATACACCTTAGCAAAATGGAGTTGTAGAAAGAATGAATAAGACGTTGATGGAAAGGGCAAGAAGCATGTTTAGTGGTGCCAGGTTAGGACAGGAATTCTGGGCAGAGGCAATGGATATTGCATGTTACCTGGTCAATAAGTCAACTTCATCAGTGTTGGAGGATAAGACTCGACAAGAGGTATGGACTGGTAAGAAACCCTATCATGTACATGTTCCAAAGGAGAGATGAACCAAATTGGGTAGTAAATCTTAAAAGTGCATATTTATTGGGTATAAGGATGGTTTAAAGGGTTATAAGCTTTGGAACCCAGTCACAAGGAAAGTTGTGTACAACCGATATGTGGTGTTTAGAGAGGTGAAATATATTATTAAACATGAAGTCCAACCAAAGGAACCTGAGAAGATAGAGTTTGAGCTTAAGGAGAAAGAATCATACTCTACAACAAAGGAGGAATTAGAAAATGAAGAGCCACAAACTCCAGGTATGAGAAGATCAGTTCGAGAAAGAAGGCAGCCAGACAGGTATACTCCATCTACTTTCTATTCAAATTTTGCTTTATCTATTACTGATGATGATCCCAAAACTGTGAAGGAAGTAGTATATTTAGAGGATGGAAAACTCTGGAAAGAGGCCATGGTTTATGAAATTGCATCTTTGCACAAAAATGAGGCTTGGGATCTGGTGGAGTTGTCGGCTGGAAGGAAACCCATTGGCAGCAAATGGTTGTTCAAGAAGAAAACAAATGTAGAAGGAACGATGGAGAAATACAAAGCTCGGTTGGTAGCAAAAGGTTATTCCCAAGTACCGAGAATTGATTTTAGTGATATTTTTTCTCCTCTTTCCAAGGTAACCTCTATTAGATTACTTTTATCTATTGCTACTTCTTTTGATTTTGAGGTAGAACAGATGGATGTGAAGACAACTTTTCTTCACAAGGATCTAGAAGAGGAAATATTCATGAAGCAACCTGAAGGCTTTGCGTTGAAGGGTAAGAAAGAACTGGTATGCAAGTTAAAGAAGTCTTTGTATGGGTTAAAACAGTCACCAATGATGTGGTATCATAAATTTGATACATTTATACGGGGACTTGGCTTCACCAGAAGCAAAGCAGATCACTTTGTGTATATTTAAATTAATTGGTGACTTTGTTATTTATCTAGTCTTGTATGTGGATAATATGTTGCTGGTTGGAAATGACAAAGAAATTATCCAATATTTGAAGACCCAATTGTCCTCCAAATTCGACATGAAAGATCTTGGTGCTGCAAACTATATTTTGCGCATGGAAATTAAAAGAGATCGGGAAAAGAGGAAGCTATGGTTAAACTAGAGGAGGTATGTTGAGACAATATTGCAGAGGTTTAATATGTAGGATAGTAAAACGGTGAAGGTTCCTATTCCTGTAGGTGTGAGGTTATCTACTGAATAGTGTCCCAATACACAAGAAGAGGAAGAGGACATGTTCCTGTGTTTCATATGCAAGTGCAGTCGATAGCCTGATGTATGCAATGGTCTGTAGTAGACCAGACATTGCACATGCAAGGGGAATATTAAGCAGGTTTATGTCAAAATGAAGGAAGGAGCATTCGATAGCAGTGAAGAGGGCTTTCAGGTATTTGTGTGGCACTAGTGATTATGGTTTGTGCTACCAAGGAAGATCAGGATTGGATAGAATGTTGGATATTCATGGCTTTGTTAATGCAGACTGGGCTGGAGATCTAGATCAGAGAAGATCTACAAGTGGGTATGTGTTTAACCTATTTGGAGGTGCAGTTAGTTGGATGAGTAAGAAACAATCTATAGTGGCACTATCAACTATAGAGGCATAATACATGGCAGCCACTCACACAATCAAGGAAGAAGTTTGGTTGTAGAGATTTTGTTCAAGTATGGGGTTAGTACAGGGAGCTATAAGGATAGACTGTGACAGCCAAAGTGAAATTTTCTTGGCAAAGAACCCTGCATACAATTCAAAGACAAAGCACATTGATGTTTAGTATCACTTTGTGAGGGATATGATAGAAGACAAAAAGGTGTTGCTGGTAAAGGTGGACACTTTGAAGAATACTGTAGATGCATTGACAAATTTGTGAGCTCTGAGAAGTTCTCTTGGTGTAGAGAGACAATGGGCATTTCAGGGCTGAAAAATTACTAAGCTCTTTTGTGGCCCCCTTTGGAAAGAAAACAACAAGTGGGAGAATGTTGGGTTGTGTTATACTCTTTCCACGACTAGCCCACGTAGTTAACCAGGGGGTTAGAAGGGGGTTTGAGGCATACTCGTAACCCCACTTTATGGGGTCCAGGGTAGCGCCCCGGAAAGTTTTGGTTGTGTACCCTATGTTAGGTTGGGTGGACCCACCTATGGTTTGTGCATGATTTTGGCACATCTTTTTGGATGCGATGGTTTTTTGGTCCATGGTATTGGATGTGATGGTTTTCGGTCGACGGTATTGGATGCTTCGACATGTATAAATATGTATTATAACATTGAAAGGAACATAATTAAAAATCAAGCTGGTAGTTCGGGTTTTGGGATCCAGAGGAAAATCTCAGTGTATATGTGTTATTCTCTCGCATTGTTTATTTTTTGTGTTTTAGAATTTGTATGTAGGTAATTTCTGTATGGGGTTAAAACCTACATTGGCAAACCGGTTTCCTAAGATGCATGGAGGCCAACTGGGATTGTTCCACTTGAAGAATACAGGCTCCAAAATCAGTGTCAACAACATAGATGGGGTGATTAGTGGGATTCTTATCATCGCTAATGATATAAGCTAATTGATCTTCCCTATAAAATCTCCTACTCTCACCTCCAAAAACTAGGATAGTAGCATAGGACATATCATTTGTAACATTACACCTAATCTTTTAATCCATCCCCTGGAAAGAAGCATGCCAAACTTAGGGGGAACATTTTCTACTACTATATCCATCATCATTCTCTTCATGGGCAGCTGAGCCAAGGTGATGGCTAGGTATTTGATTAACTCCAAACATTTCACCTTTCTAGAATCAAAAGAAAACAAATCATGATAAGGCCTAGTGATGTCAAGGCCTAACTCATCCATGACAGCCTTGGGCAGTAGATTATGGCTGGCACTTGTATCCAACAGATAGTTGTGAAGGATCTTGTCATGAATAGTCAAGGAGACATAGAATGATGGGGAATTGTCATTGGGCTAAGAACAACTGCAAGTTTATCATCTTGTAAATTCACATAGTCATTTGATGCTTATGTGGCCTTAAGTTCAAGGGCCTCAAGGATGGGTCTCTTAAAGGCTTCATTCTTCACTAGTTCAACTAGAGGTATATATATTTTCAACTTCTGGATTTCTGCTTCAAAATTGAAGGGAGCGGGAGACTTGTCAAGACCTCTTACCTCTTGAGATGGAGCTTTGAGAATGATGGGATCAACTGCTGGTCGTTTTTGCTTGTTAGGTTGTTGTATTGTAGGAATAAAAACTCTTTGAATAGGTGTTTCCTTGGCATTTTTCATCTTCAACCTCAGATTATATCTTTGCTAATCTTCAGTTTGCAGAACAGCCCCACCATCCCACTCTTGGTTGGTTTCCATGAGTAATGACTCTTCATAGTAGCCAAGGTCAAAAAGGAAGCATTGCCTTTGTCTTCCATACAATGTATCTCATCATCTTCTTCAAAATGCTCCTCTTCCATGACTACATTCTAGAAAAGGGGCTTCACTCTTTGGTCTTACTTGGCCTCTTTTCCCTTTGCATGATCTGCAATTGCTCATTTTCTCTTATATATGGATTCGGATTTCTAGGAGAAAAAGTATTAGGAATTCTTCCTTTCACCAGGAGTTGCTCCACTTTTAGTTTGGAGATTTCAGAGGCTAGTGACTCTATCATCTTGGTCATCTTATCTATCTTGGGGTATGAAGATGAGGAAGATTCACCCCTTTGTCTCCTTCGGTTAACATGTCCCTTGATTTTTCTGCAGCCATGATGTTAGACTCTACCTCCAAGGCAACATCCTACATTTCAGCCAAAGAAGCACATTTTCTTTCCCTCAATAGTAAACAGAAATCAAAATTGAAGGCCTTGGCATAGGTGAGATTAGCAGAGGTAGGGGTGGGTTTCACTTCAGCTAGTATCTTACTATACACATGGTTAAACCTTTTATTGAAATCAGAAAGTGACTCCCCATTTTCCATTTTTAGGTTCCCAAACTCAGGATGATGGTAGAGCAGATCTTTATTATCCCCCCAATGCTTTAGGAATACATCATCCAAGGCCTCAATATCAGTTATAGATCTAGGGGTCAATTCTCTTAACCATTTTTTGGCCTCTCCATCTAGGCTTTGGACAAATACTCTCATCCACACATCATCTTCACCAGTGTTTAGATTATCAGCATAGCTATAAAAGGACTCAAGATGTTCTTTTGTTGTAACACCTTCAGTCCTAGTGAACTTAGGCATGTATTTATGATATTCTCCAGTAGGCATTGCATTCAAAGGAGTGGGCAATACTAGAGGTCCATACCTAGCAGCTATGATTCTTTCCATTTTGGTGAGTGCTTGTGGACCTGCCATGGCTGTGGTGGATTGAAGAATACTGGTAGTCTGAATGATAGAGAGCTGAGGAGTGACTGACAGGACTAAAGGAGTATGAGGGATAGGAGGTGAGGTTTCCCTTGAGCTTAAAGCAAGAGGAGAACCTAATGAATAAGGAGCTTTATGAACCTATAAAATTTTTTCTTCACTGCTAGTGTTAGAGGCTATACTATCGACATGTATTTACTCTATTACTAGCCTTTCTTACAAAGGTATAGAGGATAGTTTATGTTTACCTGATCTTGATGCTCCTTTCTATTATATATTTCTTTCTTTGATAATCTTTTTAGGGTTAGGTACTGGGTCAGCTGGTGACTTCTGAGGATTTCTCTGAGTATGCCTCACAAACTGAGCCAGATCTATGATGTGGAGTCGCTAAGAGGTTTGGCCTCTAGTAGAGTCGCCGGATAGATGATTACAACCAAAAATGTGTCCAGACTTTGTCAATCATCAAAGTTGGATCTGTGTCATCTCCCAGGGAAGCTGCGCTTCAGTCTCCTCTCCCTAGAAACAACGCCAATTATGTTATCACTCCAGGAAACTCTCCTAGGTTGTAGCTCGGGGATGCCTAGTAACATATAGTCTTCAATATTGTTCTAGGAACTATTGGAATGGATGATGGTTTGGTTCAAGCTAGATAACCACTTCAACTCTATTTCACTCCAAACATGCATGAACACCCTCAGCCTACAAGGCTTTAGACCACTATTGCTCAATATTTTTCAAATTAAGTGAGTGAATGAAGAATACTAACCACACCAATAGATTCATACATAACATAAGATGGCTAGCTGTAGCCAGTGAATGAAGCTTGTAACTCTAATTTGTCTAAGCAGAGATAAGATGATATTCATCTAGCGTTAGATACATAAGAAACATAGATGACCTATTCTATAGTAAATCCAATTCACCAATGCAGGGATAAGATGAAAATTATCTAGCATTAGACATAGGAGAAACCATGAATAAACATATCCACGTGCAAGTTTAGAATAGAGGGGAAATGGACATTGAACATATAACAACAAAAGAAGCTTGTATTACTGAAAATGAAGGTCAGACACTACAAGGGATAGAGTATCTCCAGTCTCCAGAAGTTGAACCTTGATTACATTTTTCTTTCAACTATTTATAGCTCTTTATAATTCTCTCCAGACCTTTAGGGTTGGAGCTGTCTTAATCTATCCCATAATGTCTTTAACTGCCTGATTGCATACAAAGACACAATTCTCCTTCGATCACGAAAATGGTAATTAATTCCGGTACAGATTTGCCGAGTTAGGTGATTGGTTTGATTGTGCCAGTGGAGCTCCATGACTATTTAATTTTGTTTTCTAGATCATGTTGTGTCCTTCTTCCTTCCTCCATGCTTTCTGTTAATTTAGTTCAATGGTCTGACTATTACAATACTATAAGAGTCGACCAACTTCTTCCTCAGGTAACTGATAGGGAGTGGAATACGGGGTGCATGGGCAGAGGGACGTGCCAAAGCAGATGGAAAGAGAAATGATAGAGTAGAGGAGAACAAGAGTGAGCAATCATGAACGAGGGTCATTGGATCGAGGTGAATGCATGACGAAGACTAGGCGTAGGGGCCTGAGGTTGTGGCGAGAGTGGAACATGTTTAGGCCGTTAGATCTCAGGTGAGTAGATCAGACAACTATCGGGCAGAGGAGATGCACGGATGATAATGCCCAGGGGTGGTTTTGTTTGGGTGGTTATGGTTTCTATCGAAAGGGCCTCAGGCAATAAGTGGTAAATGGTAGAGTCTGCCCGATTCCATTTAGTGGATGACACGTAGCAGTAGAACAGAGAGAAAGACTGCCTTTATCGGGCGGGCATTCTTTGCGCTTGTTGCTCATGCGATATGATTTATAGTCGTTAGATCTGGCGGGGGTGATCAAATGGTGGGGGGGCGATTGGGCATGTTTTGTTGACTGGGTGAAACCTGGGCCATCAGATCAGCAGGGGGAAGATTAGCGGTAGAGGGACACGGAGGTACAAGATGTCCTCGGGAAATGTGCAGAGGACACGTAAGATGGAGAGGTAAGGTTTTGCGGGGGGTTTGGGTTAATTTGCTTAAGGCTAAAGTGAAAGAGGGTTTCATCAAGATGTGATGGTTGGGTTAGTAAATGATCAGAATGAAATGCAAGTGGAAGAGTGAGGAAAGTGGGATAATGGCCCATGTGGGGCCTTCTTTTGGATAGCAAAGCAGACCATGTCCTTCCTTCAGCCTTCAAAATGTCAACACTGCACATCAGGGCTAACAGGCCTCAACTCATCAGTTGGCCTCACATTTACAAAACGAATAAATACTTTGGAAATTTGATATTTACTTTCACCCTCCTCTTTGGCTTCCATGATGAAATGCTCAAAATCACTACTTGCAACCTTTTATTCATGCATCAATGGTGTGTGCTCCAAGTTGTTCTTCATCTCCTTGATAATCTCATCCCAAACTAGATATCTTGCTTCTAGGAGATACATATTCCCTTTTAGATTTTCTTTTACCTCAGTAACCTCTTGAGTCACCGACTGCAGGTTTTTGTTGACGAGCTCAGCGTTTGTCAACCCAACCTCCAAGTGTTTATCCTTCTAAGCTAGACTTGCATTAGTTGGATCTAAGTCTATCTACACCCTCTTCAATTCCCCTTCTAAGAGTTATAGCTCAATCAAGGCCTCGGTGAGATGTTCAATAGCGATTTCTGGATCTTTGGGTACAACCACCACACACACATGAGTGTTCATTTTTTCTTGAATTTCGACCAATTGTTTCTTGAGAGCAATTATCTCATGGTTTCTATCCACCAACTCCTTCATGAGGTTCTCCTTTTGCTTCTTAACATGAGCCCACTCATTAGTTTGTACAAGTTCACTACCTGGCATCTTCAACCTGTGTCTCAAAACTTGGATCTCCTTTTGAGATTTTTTAAGGAGAGTTTTATTGTTGTCGTATCTTCTAGATTCACCCCTAGCTTGATTATCAACTCTTTGAAACCTTTGTCCAGTATATGCAAGTTTTGGGAGTTGGTCCTCTATAGTTTTACCTTATTTACAACCTTTTATGGTAATTTCTCATCTTTTCTAATGGTCATACCATTTTTTCTAAATTCATTATACAACATTTCCCCCACTTGTTTATGAAAATTAATTTTATCTGGTAAGTGGATACTTGCCAAATCCAGAGACACATCCAAGGTTTTAAATTGAGGACCTGAAGGTAGTGACTATGTTAATGGGTGTTATAGTGAAAACTTCATCTCATTCTTCTCCAAGTCCATAACATCTAGTAGTCATGTGTGATAAGATATTAATTGGGAAGCCATTACATGTTGCATTTTCTCCCACACTTTCCTATTGTTTTCCTCAATACCATTTCCAATAGGCCAGCTTGATCTACTAGCAGAAACACCTTTCTTAATGTCTATGATTGTTACGATTGTAGAATATGAAGTTGTAATGAGTGGCGGATCCTGTATAATATCACCTAAAAACACGGTTGGTCTGGCCCAGTTTCCACTAGCTTGGTTAGAAATTATTCTTCTTCTTTAGGATCTTGACTTCTAGCTTTTCTATTTATGTGTTCTTCTTCCATCTCGGTATACCCATTTTGGTCAACGATCTTCTTTGACACTTTACCCATTGTTACTGAGGATTCTATCTCCATTTATGTATTAATATGTCATGAATCAAAATTATCTTCCCATTCAATGTCTAGCCTGGGCTCATGTACGTAAGTTTATGTTTTTATATTTTCTCTTCTCCCGGCAATGACACCCTTGGTATCATAGTTCCATGTGTCTCCTTTGTAAAAATCCATTGTTTCAATTAAAGCCTCAACTATTTTAAAATCATGTCTTGTGTTCACCACAAAAGGACCCATGAGTTATCCCATTTTAATGAGATATCCATTCTTTGCAAGAACGAAATGGAGCAGGTCTACATTGAGGAACTATCAAATAAATTATCGGTCAAAGATTCCCATGGGCATGAATATAGGCAAGTGGTAGGGACGGAGCTCACACCCATAAACCCTAATCTCTATGTAATTCTCATAGAGGTACAAATCTCATACCATAACAGCTTTGCTAAGTTAGAGAAGCTCTTTTTCCTGGTGGAGGACTCTGGGTGGAGAGATCCCATGGATAATGTTGTACGAAATGGTCGTATAATTTGAGATGAACTAAGAGTACACACCAATGTCATGTCTTCTCCTGACATAAATATTCCAATTGAAGATATAATTCCTTTGATTTTTGTGAGAAATCATGCTAAGACCTCAAAAATTGAACTCTTTAATGTGGGTTTACACAAACAGGTAAAATAAGATTGAATAATAGCAAAAATAAGAAGTGATGGGAAAGTAATGAAGATGGAAGCATATGGTCATAGATAGGTAAGATGAGATATCAAGAAAAAAACTAGGTTGCATCATTTGGTGTAAAAATTCCAGGATGGCCTTGTTGTTCATCTAGGCACTGTCTTCATCCAATAAACACACAATTTTAGATAGAATGGGATGATAAGGGTCACTGAAGAGGGCAACTGAGAAAGAATCAACATATGGTAGGGATTACACTTCCGGAGCTAGGATTTTTCTCAAAAAGGACTATTGTTCATCAAGGGGAAGAGTAACAAAATGATGGGTTAGGGTAATGTCAGTAAATGACTTCATAATAGGAGAGACAGGGAATATTTGGGCTTTCTCGATCAATTCAGGGGTTATTTCAAGTATTTTAGTTCCAGAGCTGGAGACAAAGTTATTCTTCTTGTCAAGGTATGACTTAATCATCCAAGAAACAAATTCGAGGAAGCGATGAACAAAAGGCATGTTTTGGAAATACAAGCCTGAACAAATGAATAGAAAGGTATCTTCCTCCCTTATATGGTTCATGAATGGCTCAAATTGGAGGTTGGTGAGGTGGTCAGCACAAGTCGGGTCTGCAATTTGGCCCTCGGTGTCCATTAAGGGTTCGAGGTTGGAAGAGGACTTGACCTCATGGGTTTTGGGAGTTTCGAGAATCGTTTATTTAATTTTAATGAGATAAAAGCACAAACCATAGGTGGTCGTGGATAATGGGTTGCCTAGATCCCTTAGGAGTAGTTGAAAGTGATGTTGGGAGGAAATCCTTGGCTGGTCTAGGTACTCGAATGAGAGGTCCTGCGTAGGGGATTGATGGGGATAGTTGCATCGAGAAATTTAGAGTAAATTTAGAAAAAGGAGGTCAAAGCGAGCCTACTTTTATAGCAAGGGGGCCACATGGTGTGCTAATGATGTCAAGAATGAGGGGGTATGTGGCATGTTGGGATTGGTCAAAAAAATAGGGTCAGAGAGTGAGAGAGAGGATCACCAATTTACCTTTACCTTCTATACTACGCTTGCTTGACATAAGGAGCCAATGGGGGTAGTCCACTTGGAAGGTGGCCCTCCCATTATACTTCAGAAAGTTGACCTATCGACAGATGAGAACTTCTTTCACCCCCAAAATGAATCTAGGTCTTCAAATCGTGGCTTGTCTTTTCAACTCCAGGGAGGTTCTATGAGTTAAACTCCACGCAAGTCATGCTCCCAGAATAGGTCACAAAGCATTGTTGATCTCGGATGAATGATGATTCTTCTAGGAATAGCATGGTTTTTAACCCCCTCTTGGATTGGTGTTGGGCCACTTTCCCAACTTGTTTGCATTTGAGTCTAGACCCTCACAGGAACCATGTTTCGATTTAAATTATTTTTCTTTTTGTGTTCGGTTTTGAAGCTCCTTCCTTGAGTGAAATTAACACATTTTAAGGTGAGGGATAACATTGGATCCAACTGGGGAGGATGTATTGGAAATAATGCATCAAGAACCTACATCTTAGCATCTTGCTCTTTGGGAATGAAGTCTTATTATTGGAAACTTTGCTTAACAAGAAGAAATAAAAGAAAACTTAAAACAACATTGATTATTTACAGATAAGACATTGATATTTACAGTTGATGAGGGGTGATACCTTCATTGTTGGAATTAAAGTTTGAGGAAATTCCAATTAACCAGCATCTTAAGTGCTTCACCTTCCAGTTTTTATAGCAGGAAAGTATTATTTCCTTTTTCTTCTATAATCTTGAAAGGGCTGAACCATAAAGGATCGAATTTTCCATGTTTGTCTTTGTCTTCCCTTCTAACATCCCACCTCAAGACTAGATCCCCAAATTGGAGGGGTATGTCCTTTGCCTTTTTATCAAACAAGGACTTCATTTTCTACTGATAACTGATCAATTTGTGATGCACCTAGTCTCTACTCTCTTGGAGTTCCACTAGTTGATTTATCCTTCGGGACAAGGAGTTTGAATCTTTTTCAATTTCTTGTAAGACTTTGGCAACCGTCATGGTGAGTTGTATGGGGAAAATCAAAGATTTCCTATAGACCAATTCAAAAGGGGATTTCCTAGTGGATCTTTTAGTTGTGACCTTGTTCACCCATAAGGCCAATTTTAGTTGTGAGTCCCAATTTCTCTGGATTTCTACAATTGTTTTCTTCAGGATACTTAATAGTGTTTTATTTGAAGACTCATCCAATCCATTCCCCTATGGATAATAGGTAGTGGAATGACCAGTTATAATTTTGAATTTTTGACAAAAATTAATAAACTTTTCAGACTTAAAAACTTAAGCATTTTCGGTCACGATTTTCTTAGTGCAGCCAAACCTAGTAAGGATGTTTTCCTCCAAAAATTTTATGACTACAACATCGGTTGCATTTCTTGCTGGGATTAGTTCCAACCATTTAGTGAAATAGTCAATGGTTGTAAGTATCCACTTATGTTCACTACAAGAAGGAGGATGCATCTCTCCAACGAAATCCAATCCCCATTTCCTGAATGGTTCTTCCACAAAAACAAGGATTAGTGGAAGTGGAGTTACTTTTTGTTTCTCAATGAATATTTGACACTTCTCACAAGCCCTAACATAAGAGTGAACTTCTACAAATAATTTTTGCCAAATAAAACCTGCTTTCAGTATTTTATGAGTTGTAGCCTTCCATCTATAATGTCCCCAACAGACGTCACCATGGAACTCATCGATCACCCTACGAATTTCCTTTTCCATGAAGCACAAAATTAGGATATGAACAGGGCCTTTCCAATAAATTTGACCGTTCGATATGAAATAAAATAAGAAAATAAAAAAATTGGGCCTATAATATCAACGATCTATACTTCACTTTATCCAACTTCACCGAGCAACATAGAAACATAAAATAATGGATGATGTATTTATACTAGGCAAATGCTTCATATTTCATATGATTTTTTTGGACTATTCTCTTGATCGTCAGTTGTTGCATCCCTTCTCCATCTTCTTCTGTCACTAATTTTATGCCCAAGGATCGGTAATTTGACTCTGATAAGATTTTAGCCAGCCCCTATCCTATGATGAGTTTAGTGGGATTAATTTCCATGTCATACTCTTGGATTTTAGCAATCCACTTGCCTCCTTCTCCATCACTATCTCCTTGCACCAGAATGTCTTTAACGACCGCTACTAGGACATAAGCTACAATGATAGATTTGAGAAAATAAAATATGAAAGCCTTTAGGACTTTGACCAAGGCAGAAGTATATTTTTCTAAGATATTATATTTCAATTCAGCATCTGCAACACTTGACAGAAAAAGGCTATTGGATGTTGGTGCCCTTCACTATTCTTTTGCAAAAAAACAATAGCTAAAATGTGAGGAGGTGCGAAAGGAAATATGTAAAAGGTTTTGAATAATTTGGTCTAACGAGCACATGAGCCTCTAGTTTACTTCATTTTCCTTTTTCAACATTTATGTAATCTCCTTTACTATCTATGCATAGTTGGGTATGAATCTTCCCAAGAAAACTTGGACTTCCTTCTTATTCCTTGGTAGGGAGATGTGGTTGATGGATTCCACATGCTTGGGATCAATCTTCACCGCTTCTTGTGCCACTATGCACCCCAAGAGCTTTCCTTCGGTTAGGCCAAATTGAGATATTTTAAGATTCAAAGACAACCCATATTTCCTGCATTTCTCAAAAGTGAGCCTCAAAATTTCAATGTGTTCCTCATATATTTTAAAACCATGATATCATCCAAGTACACCACCACAAATTTGTCTTGTTCCCCCACGAAAACTATATCCATCACCATTTGAAAAGTTGCTCTGGCATTTATAAGGCCAAATGGTATTCTGACGTACATGAAGGATCGCAAGGTTGTAGTAAATGCAATTTAATTTTGATCATCAGGGTGCACTGCTACCTGATTGTACCCTGAAAAGCTATCCACGATGGACATCTAAGATGATCCAACTACCCTCTGTAATATATAATCCATTTTTGGCAATGGATAATTTTACTTTAATGAAGCTTTGTTGAGGTTTCTGAAATCCACAAATAGCCTTATCTCTCAATTCTTTTTCCGGACAAGAACTGAATTCACCATCCAATTTGAGTATCTTAGTGGTACAATGACCTTAACTTAAAGTAATTTCCTTACTTCCTTCTTAATGGATGGAAGTGAAAGATGGTTGATCTGTCTAATTTTCTTCTTATACAGATTCATTCCATTCTTTAGAGGAATCTTATGCTGAATAATATTAGTGTAAAACATTTTTAAATCATCATACAACCAATAAAATACATATCTATAGTCTCTAAAAATATTTAGGTACCTTTTATTGTATTCATGGGGGATTCCTTTTGACAGCTTAATCATTCGAGGCTCCTCTAAGCCAATTTTTCACTCCTCCACTGGTTCATCGATTCCTTTTTTGACAGGTTTGGATGCTATGTCATTGGAATTGAACAATCTTTCCAAAGGAACAAGACCTCAGGGAATAGTATTTCCCTTTAGCTGCAAACTCATATTCTCTACGATGGTCTCCTCCCACTTAGTTTGTTGTTAATTTGTTATTCTTTGTTCCTCTTGACCAATCAAGGAATTTGATAATTCCTCACTGACTTCCATAAAGTGCTTTATCTTTTCATTATCCTCAAACACCTTCTAGTTTCTAAGATTATCTAGCACTGAGGGTCTATATCTGGCTTTGACCTCATACCTGAGAAGTGGATTTTGCGGCGGTTTAAAATTTCTAGCAGTGATGGCTAAGGAGTCAACCATTTTATTTCCTTCTCTGGGCAAAATTTGGATGTTGAAAGCCAAGAAGAAGTTGTCCATGAAATCCCATAACTCATTCCTGTAAGCCTTCAACCTTAGATGCTTAGTTTGACATTGGTTCCTAATTTTATATACCACCACTTTAGAGTCTCCAAACACATTCAAGCACTCAATGTTAAAATTTCTTGCTTCCTCTAAGACCAAAAGTAAAGCCTCATACTCCACCACACTGTTTTTTTCCTCAAATTCCAATTTGAATGAGAGAGGGATCAAGCTACCCTTTAGGGATATCAACAACACATCTACCCCATTTATTTCCTTGGAATTTGCACCATCAAAATATAACTTCCATGCCTTTCCGCAATCCCGTAGATGTTGATCTGATTGGACTGCAAGATGCACCTACGTCTCTTCCAAAATAAAATCATCCTCCTCTAACATTAAAAAGGATAACTCCCTTTCTTTCCCATATACAGGGGCATTATTTGAACAATCAACTCTTATAACTATTTTAACAAACATTGATTCTCTATACAGTCACCTCTCTTCTCCACCAAAGGTAGGAATGGCAGCATAGGTCAAAGCTAGCTTGATGCAACCTCCAATATTTGATCCCCAAGACCTAAATAAAAGTATATCGAATATTGCAAGGATGTCAGCTACTAAAATATCCATTACTACATGGGGATCTAAGCCAAATTCACCACTAGGTCCTTAATCATTCCTAAAAACTTTACCCTTTTGGAGTCAAAGGAATAGAGGTCTTTGTATGGTCTAGTTATTTGCAACCCCAATCACTCCATGATAGATAGTGGCATTAGATTGTGGGAAACACCTGATTCTAACATGCAGTTATGTAGTAGGATGTCATGCACTACTAAGGTAATAAAAAAAGGAGTTGTGGAAGGGTCTTGTTCTTCAACATGGGGTCTAAAGACAACCATTGGCATTTCTTCTTGGAGATTCAAACTATCATGTGAATGGACTGGAGTAGATGGATACAAGAACTCAGAAACTTGGGCCTTATGAGTTGGTTTTTTCAACAATTTAGCCAATGTGACCATAATTTATTCTTTCTCAAATTATTTTTGAAGATTAAAGAGAACGGTACCTTTTTCAACAATGATGACCTCAACAAGCTCTTTTTCTTTATCACAAATAGGTTTGGATGGGGAAGGTGGTTTTTATACTTTGGGGGCTTCAAACTTAATACACATTTGGTCTCAAGACTCCTTCATTTTTTTTGGAATTGGATCTAAAGGCTTCTTCCCTTTGTCAGCTGGACTACGAGGCTCTTGGGAGGAAGAATATTATTTTTGCTCTTGTCCCCTTTATCTCTTTATGGAAGAACAAAGATAATATTTCCTATGTAGTTGGGCCTCCATGAAATTAGAAAAATACCTCCAGTAATCATCAATCACACCATCATTTAGTGTTACATCTAGATCATCCCCTCCTTCCTCATGCATTTTGACCTCCTGTTCTTCATTAGAGAAGGAGGAGAATAGGTTTCCCTGAACTTCGTTAGCTTCTTCTATCTGATCCTATGGATCATATTCTATATATAATGGAGGTTGAATGTGATCTTACTGCTCTTTTCTCTCCCTTTGAAATATCTACAAGGGAGGCCTTCTATATTGGGGATTGAAACCTTGATCAAGGGCTTGATGATTTTGTCATAGAACGTTTTTATTTTCTATCTCGAGTTTCACATGTTTATTAGACAAGTTCCTTATTAGCTTATTCATTTCCTCTAGTTTCTTCTCTTGAGACTCTTTCCCTTGACTTGAGGAATTTTCTTCCTCTTTCCCCTTTCTCCTCTCCCTAGGATCAGTTTTGCCTCTTAACTTTCTCATTGATGTAAATTTTACTTCAACCTCCAGAGCATCAATTTGAATCTTTTCTAGGGTACAATACTTCCTTTCCTGGAGTGTGGAACCGAACTCTGATACAAAGGCCCCATCAAGAACTACTCTAGCAGTTGCCTATAAAGGTTTACTTTCGGCTGATAGACTGTTATACAATTTATTAAAAAAATTTATGAACTCTGAGACATGTTCATCTTGTTTCAATTTCATAGCATTGAACTCAGTGAGAATATACCCATGATCCCTCTTCTCCCCCCATTTTGCATAAAGAATTGTCCATCTTTTCCCAAGTGGTAATGGAGGCAATTGTTAAGGACTTGAAACATTTCCTAGCCTCTCCATCCAGGGATTGAACGAAAAGCCTCAACACTACATATAGGTGCTTGACATTTGAGTTTTCTGCAAAGTCACATAAAGCTTCTATATGTCTCTATGTTCATATGTCATCTTCTACATTGAATCTGGGCAAGAGTTTGAGATAATCCTGTGGAATAGTATTCAAAGGTTGAGGTAGGTCTAAGGGAGCATATTTTTTTAGTAGGAAACCTGGGACAACCCTCTGGAATAAAGTTGGTTGTACAAGGTTTATTATAGGCCTCTATATTATGACCAGTTGTGAGACAAATTACTAGCTTTGGATTGAAAATCTATTCACACTTTATGTAGGATTGATTTGGAGAATATTCTTAGCATTCTTAGCTTCATGGAGGGGAGTGAATGAAAAATAATCAGTGTTGACTAAAGCTTCTTCTTCCTTGACTTTTGGGGATGCAGTGTTGAACAATTGACTACTCTCTGAAGGATATACCAGGACTCCAGGGGGGAAATCAGAGAAATGTATTATAGTGGCCTATGAACTGGAGGAGGATGCTTCAGGAAAAGAGGAGACAGTAGTAGTGGTTGGAGTTTTTTCCTTCCAAATAATTTTAGATATTATTCTTTCAAGGTTAGACTTTGATGGAGTTCTTTGTTGAGAAGTATCTTAATGGGTTTGGGGCCTCTTAAAAGTTAGGGTGATCAACTTAGATTTAGACAGTGGAGTTGCCAAGGTGAGAGATCTACAACTCACACTTATTTGTTCACCTTAGCAAAGAGTGTATAAATGTCATACCCAGGGGAAAAATTGTTAATCAGTTTCACAACAAAGGCACAAGAAGATGTTGTCACTCCTAGAGACAGTCTCGAGGTTGAAAGGAGACTAGTTCCTAGGACATCCTATTAAGTGTTATCATATTTAACTAGAAATTCATAACACTTTTACTCTTCCATATAATTCAAATGAGGTAGATTCAGAACCATTCATAAGAGATGTAATGTAAGGGTTGATAAACATAATACTCGATAGGAGCGATATTCATAAATATTTGATGGCCAATTCTAATTGGAGGTTGTAGCTAATCAGCTTTCAAAAGGTACGGTAGAAGAAGAATATAGAGATAAAACCCGACATACAGAGCTTAAGAACTTAAGAATCCCATACATTTGAGTCTAGAAGGAAGCAAGAGCAGCAAAGATGTTTATGAGGTGTGAAGACACATGGAATGCCTTTTAAAGATTTGATTTTCCATATCCATACAAGCATTACTCATCAATATCTGATTTAAATGAATTTGTATTTTTATGAGAAATGTATCTAGTTTCTACTTTACATTAGATCTAAGAAGGAAATTAAACATATATGTAAACACATAGAGGATAGAACATAATACAAACCCAATAATTCAGAAGCATGACAAACTTTGCATTAATTTCCATAGGAGAATACATGCATCGAGATCCATAACATTGTTCTTATGAAAACCATAAAAGAGTTCCTACCAAAAATTCTGAACCCCTTGTTCTTTTCTCAAACTATTCTTATAGGACCTCCTAGAAAGAGAGAGGCCTCTAAAAAATATTATTTTCTTGATTTGTTCATGATGACTAAGCACATCAAAATATCATCATGTCTAATAAAACAATTGTACTTAACTGAAGAGTAACAAACTAAATATTACAAAATACAAATAAAATAAAAGATGCAAATAATATGTCATGATCGACATAATTAGAAATATTTTCAAGGATGATGGGCCAATTTAGCATGTTGTGGAGTACGTTGTGTTGACCATTCGATGATTCAAAAAACTGATGGATTAGAAAACTTCTCGCATTTTTTCCATAGTGCCGGAGGTGGACCAGGAGTGTAGAAGAACCATTGATAATTGACCTTTAGATTGATTATACCAGTGTAACTTAGCCTATGAAAAAAAAGATTGCTCACCATTCCCAACAGTTAGAATTCCTTCTATAGGAAATTTACCATCGTTTTCCCTTTGAGAGTGGTAGTTTTATCATGAGATAAAATCACCTTGCTTTTAGCTTCAACAAGTCTCTGACTATACTGTTCCGAACGGACTAGCTCCCCATGCGTTCCCAACAGTTGGGTAACCTGGCTTGTACTATCTTGTCAAATTTAACATTAAAGGTGGCCACTTCTTTTAATGCTACCTCAAGACACTTCTTGACTTTGATCCCAACTTCCGCTCTCAAGACTACTTTGGATATCTTTAGTATGGTATTGAATATGTCCACTATGTCGATGAGCCTCAACTCATCAGTTGGCCTCTCATTTACAAAATGGATAAATCTTTTGGTGATTTGATATTTTCTTTCACCTTCCTCTTTAGTGTCCATGACAAAGTGCTTGAAATCCCTGCTTACAACATTTTTCTCATGCATTAATGTTACGTACTCCCAACTATTCTTCATCTCCTTGATGATCTTGTCCCAAATATGTTTTCTTGCTTCTAGGAGAGACATATTCCCTTTTAGCTTTGATTTTAGCTCAATAACCTCCTGAGTCACTAACTGCATGTTTTTATTGATGAGCTCAGTGTTTGTCAATACAACCTCCAACTTTTTCTCCTTCTGAGCTAAACTTGTATTAGTAGAATCTAAGTCTCTCTACACCCTCTTCAACTGCCCTTCCTAGAGATATAACTCAGTCAAGGCCTTGGTGAGTCTTTAAGTAGGGTTTTGTGGATCATCAAGTACAACCACCACACACACATGAGAGTTAGTTTTTCTTGAAGTTCGGCTAATTGTTTCTTGAGAGATATTATCTCATGGTTTTTATCCACCACATCCCTTGTTAGTTTCTCCTTTTCCATCTCAACCTAAGCCAACTCCTTAGCCTTTACATGTTCACTACCTAGCATCTTCAACCTATGACTTAATCCCTTGATATCCTTTTGGGATTGTTGAAGGAGAACTTCTATTGTTGTCTTATCTTCTAGATTGACGCGCATCTTGATCATCAGCGCTTTGAAACCCTCATTCTGTATATGCAGGCCTTGGGAGTTGGATTTCTCTAGTTTTACCTTACTTTCATCCTTTTCTAGAAATGTCTCAACTTAACTAATGGTCATAGTGTTTTTGCTGAGATCATTATACATCTTTACCCCACTTGTTGATGAAATTTTATTTTATCTAGTAAGGGGACACTTGCCAAATCTAGAGACACATCTAAGGTTTTAAATTGAGGACCTGAAGGTAATGACTGTGTTGATGGGTGTTTTTCTGAAAGCTTCATCTCATTCCACTCCAGGTCCTTAACAGCCAACAATCATGTGTGATAAGATACTCATTCGGAAGCCATTACCTATTGCATTGTCTCCCTAACTTTCTTGTTGTTTTCCTCAATAGGATTTCCAATAAGCCAACTTGATCCATTGGTAGCAACACCTTCATCAATTTTTGGGACATTTACCTCTGCAGAAAGTGAAGTTGTAGCTGGTTGTGGATCCTTTAATATCACCTAAAAACTTGGTTGGTCTAGCCATGTTTCCACTAGCTTGGTTACAAATATTCTTTTTCTTCAGGGTCTTGACTTATATCATTTTCATTTATGTGTGCTTCTTCCATCTTGGTATCCCCAGCTTGGTCAATGGTCCTCTTTGACACTTTACCCATTGTTACTAGGGATTCAATCTTCATTTTTGTATTAAGAGGCCATGAATCAAAATTATTTTTCCATACAGTTTCGGGCTTGGGCTCATGTATGTAAGTTGATGCTTTTATCTTTTCTCTCCTTCAGGAAATGACACCCTTGGGATCATAGTTCAAGGTGTCTCCTTTGCCAAAATCCATTGTTTCAAGTAAAGTCTCAACTATTTTAAAATATTGTCTTATATTCACCATAAAAGGACCACGAGCTGTCCCATTTTAAAGATATATCCCTTCTTTGTAGGAATGAAATGGAGTAGGTCTACATTGAGGATTTATTGAATGAATTATATGGAAAAGACTCTCATGGGCGTGAATACAGGTAGGTGATAGGGATGGAGCTCACACCCATAAACTGTATTCTCCATGTAATTCTCATAAAGGTACTAGTCTCCTACCATAACATATTTGCTAAGTTGGAGAAGCTCTTTTTGCTGGGCAAGGATTCTAGGTGGAGAGGTCCCATGGATAATCTTAAATGCAATGGCCATATAGGTTGAGATGAACTGAGAGTACCCACCAATGTTGGGTCTTCTCTTGATAGAAATATTCCAATCGAAGACAAAATTCCTTTGCTTGTTGCGAGAAATCATGATAAGACACAAACAATCTAACTCTTCAAGTGGGTGTACATAAACAAGTAAAATAAGAGTGAATAATAGCAGAAATAAGAAGTGGTGGGAAAGTGATGAATCTAGAAGCATATGGTTGTAGATAGGTAAGATGAGATATCGAGAAAATAATGAGGCTACATAATTTGGTGTAAAAGTATCGGGACGACCTTGTTGGTCATATGGGAAATGTCTTCCCCCAATAAACACGCAATTACAAACATAATGGACTAAGTAGGTTCAAGGAAGAGGGTAACTAAGAAAGACTCGACATGGGGCAAGGATTGCACTCCCAGAGTTGGGATTTTTCTTAAGAACGATTGTTGTTCGTGAGGGAGGAGTAACAAAATGATGGGTTAGGGTAACGTCAATAAATGACTGCATTGTGGGAGAGATAGGGAAAATTTTGGATTTCTGGATCAATTTGGGGGTTATTTCAAGTATTTTAGTTCTAGAGTTGGAGACGAAGTAATTATTCCAATCAAGGTATGCCGCAGTCAACCAAGAAATAAATTTTGGGAAGTGATGGACTAAAGGCGTGACTTGGAAATACAAGCCGGAATCAATAACTTGAAAGGTATCTTCCCCACTTATATGGTTCATGAATAGGTCAAAGTGAAGGTCGGTAAGGTGGTAAGCACATGTTGGGTTTGCAATTTGGCCCTCGATGTCCATAGGGGTTAATGGCTAGGAGAAGACTTGACCTCATGTGTTTTGGGAGTTTTGGGTGTCGTTTTCTTCATTTTAACAAGCAAAAAGCATAAATAACAAGTGGTCATGGATAATGGGTTACCTGAGGCCCATAGGTGTAGTTGAAAATGATGTTTGGAGGAAACCCTTAGGTCATCAGAGTACTTGAACAGGAGGTCTTGCACAGGCCACTGATGGGGATAGTTGCACCAAGAACTCTAATGTAACTTTTTGAAGAGGAGGTGGGAGTGGGCTACGTTTATAGCAAGAGGGGCCACGTGGCATCGTAATGATGTCAGCAATGAGGGGGTATGTGGCATGATGGGATTGATAAAAAAAAATAATGTCAGAGAGCAGGAGCAAGGATAACCAATTTACCTTTACCTTATATATCATGCTCACTTGACATAAAGACCCAATGGGGGTAGCCCACCTAGCGGGTGGCCCCCCACTATACTTTGGCAGGTCGACCCATAGGTAGATGAGTCCTTCTCTCACTCTCGGAATGAATCCAAACCATCGGATCATACCCTAACTTTTCAACTCTTGGGAGGTCCTTTGGGTTAACCTCCGCACATGTCCTGCTCCTGAACTAGTTACGAAGCACTATTGATCTGCGATTAACGACGATTATTTTGGGAAGTGTACGATTTTGAACCCCCTTTTGGATCAGTGTCTGGGAACTTTCCCACTTTATTTGTAGTTAAGTACATACCCCAACGGGAACTATGTTTCACTTTAAATTCTTTTTCCTTGTATGCTCGGTTCCGAAGCTCCTTCCTTGAGCGCGGTTTCGACTACAAATTTGGTCCACGTGACCATAGTTTCAATCCTTGAAAATTTTAAGGCAAGGGATAACATCAACCCGAAGGCTATTATTTCAATTCAAGGGAGTAACTAGAAACACATAATGAACATGTTTTTTGGATTAACAAGTGGTAAGGAGTGCAATTCTGAGACCAAATTCATCATGTCAAAAAGAGATTCATTGCATTTCTTCATTGAGCCAAGGATGCATTCAAGTCAATTTTTATAGTGCTAGTTATGTCGTAGGCATGGTCTATATTGGAATTGGGCTTGAGGAATTACAAATTTTTAAATTATAAATGACCAAGATTTGATAATCTAAGAATATTCTTCATTTAATACATGATCAACAGATAATATGGAAGGTATGTGAATAGGTTTTCAGTTTCTTTGGTACAATCCTATCTTCAATTTATTAAAAAATCAATCATGAAATGTCGTTTTCTTTATCATTTATTAAAAAATTATTTGTGTTTGGCACTTCATTTGTTATCATTCTGCTACATTTGGTGTGACGATTGAGCTCATGTTCGCGCTATGTCGATTTCATTGCATCAATTAGGTTGAAATAATGCTTACAATAGTTCACCTAAACACTTACTCAACTCCAAACCTTAGGTTTCCTAGAAAATTATGCAAAAAAAACTCCAGTGGAACCTTCGTGGGAAGAGGACATGTCTACTGTCTTTAAAATTTATGGTGCTATAAATATGTTCATAATTAACTTTACCATATATCCACTAATAGAGCAAGAGTGTTCGATGTTACTAAAAATATGCGTCATACATCATGTGCTGAGCCATGTTTAGGTAGTGTTCATGACAAGTTAGCCAATATAATACATTGACTAAATAAATTACAACCATTTTAATTTCACAAGTTACCATCAAGGCCAGCGATTCTAATAGAATACTAGAAGTCTTCTTTAAAAACTTTTTTTCATGGACTTATCATAGTCATCATTACATGTTATTAGGGTTTCAAATTTTAATTTAATAATTATTAAGTCAATGTTATATATAATAATTTAATTTAATAAATTTAATAATTTATCGGTTTAATCTAATTTAATTTAATGTTACATGAATAGAAATATTAATTGATACATTTCAAATATTAATATATAAAAATTTAATTGAAACGTTAATTTATTAAAAACTAACTTAATGAGAATAGCACTGCTTACTTAATACCTATATTAATAAATAATATTTAATATATTATTAATATTTAAATATGACATTAACATCATATTAAAATATTTGTATAACATTATTAACACATTAATATAAAAATACTATAATATTTGAATGTTTAATATAATATTAACGAAACTGCCCAAGAATGAAAAATGTTTCCATACTATTATAAGGAACTTACAACTTGCATTGGTTATTGGTCAGGCATGATGTTTACGACATTTGGATTAGACTGTTCTTCTCTGTAGGACCTCTACATTTAATGCCACTTTGTGGCTTCCAATTTTTCTTATGCGAGGCTTATGTAACTTTCAAAATCCCTTAATTTTTTATTTCCCAAAACAAATTCAATATTACAATCATACCTGATAGAATCGACCCATTATTGTATTTTGATGCATTCATGTTTTTTATTTTCCTTTTTAATCTTGTTGTAAGGAAACCTGTTAATCTTTTTTATCTATAAATAAAACTTTGAATTACATTTAGATGGAGTCACATACCACATGCTCCATGATATGAATGTAAAGAGTAGTCTAGGGACAATATATTAAAAGTAGCAATAATGTAAAAAATAAACAGGACAATATATTAGAAGTAGGAATAATGTAAAAACTAAACAAACAAGGAGCCACTGCCTTGGCGGTAGTCCCTGCCGAGGTCTAGAGGGACAACACAAATGGATTGCATCAAGCAGGAGCTAGTTAGTCTTTTGCAGAATAGATCAATCATTTGTCATTCATCATTTATCTTAGATGGCTGTAGAAAGGGCATAATAGCTTGGTTGTTGCTGTAAAGCTGTATGTACTAAACGTTTGTGGAAATTTGGTGTAATAACCACATAGAGATTACAAGTTCATATACTGTCCGATTTGAAATGGAACTGAAATAGTTCACATAGTGCTGTCAAATCGACAGTGATGTGCGGAATTTGATATGCAATTGGTGCAGTTAAGAGAGCAATCGGTGCAATTAAGTGGTCTATCTGACATCGGAGGCAAATCGTTGCAATTAAGTGGTCTATCTGACATCGAAGGCAAATCTTAAATAAAATCTTGGTGTTAGATTGCATAGGTTCTATTCGAAACCTATGGATTTTGTTTATGAAGGGTACAGTTTTTCCTTTGTTATATTGCATAGTGTTCTATTCGAAACCTATGGATTTTGTTTTAGTTAGACCTACTGATTAGCTGAAACAGAGCTTATGAAGGGTGCAGTTTTTCCTTTTCCTTTTCCTTTTGCGGTCACAGATTGTATTCATACTAGATGTATCTTTTATTTCCATTAACTTATTTACATGGTCTTATCTAATTAATATGAAAGTTTACAATATGCATGTATTGCAATATAAGCGTAGGGTTGCTTATTGAAAAGAAGTGGTGACCATTTTTGGAAATCAGGCACAAAAGGATATAGCACCCATTTTTTGAAAATTGAAAATTGTACTATTATAACATCACAACAACTCAGAATTAGCAACGCAGGCAAATCTAAGTCCAAGTGAGATCTGTACGAGCCGAGCTCACTCTCACCATCAGGTAGCATAGGTCTTGAAACTGTTGATACACAAACTAAAGAGCACATTTTAATGATTGAGATCACAGAAAAAGTCAAGAGTGAAACCCTAGTAGTTCGTTAATGAATCTCTAGCTAGTACTACTTAGGTTGGTTTTTACTAATTAGACTTAATTTCTGAATGCACGGGAGTCATACCAATCGGCATGTAACATATAAGAAGTCTAAGACTTTTCAGTTGCACTGTTAGGTTCCTGGTCAACATAATATGTGCCTAAAAATACATTATTCATTAAAGTTCTTAAATGTCCAGTAGAAATCAAGTAACCAGTTGCTAAATAACAGTAATCAACAATTATCAGCATAATTGTAGGTGCTATCGATTTCATCAACCGACAAGAGCTATTGAAGAATGTGAGATTAAAAAATAAAACCAAATGGACCTTTTATTAGGCATTTTCAAACCATAAGTGAGAAGGAAGAGCAAATAAATTTATAACAAGAAACTGGGAAGAGTTCTCATATTTGGAAGGACATGACAAAAAGTGGTACATGTAAAATCCTATTTTCTTTCTTGGTCAAGCTACTTGATAGCCATCATGAAACACTCCTTTACACACACAACCAAAATATCACGAAATAACTGTCAACAATAATATTTATCAGGAGTCAGTTTCTTGTTGGTGCTAGTAGTAATGAAAAGCATAATTACTGAGAACGCATAGTATAATTGTTCACTGGGTTATAAAACCCCTTTTTTCAAACTGTGTAGATTTCAAGTGAAGATGATTGTTTCGAACAAAATATATATATTAAAACAATATGCTTTTGCAATGCACGGGAATATTAATATTGTCACAAAACTAGAATGCGGATTCAATTAAAGAAGGCACGGTTCTGAAGATCCCACACCAGTTGGTCCAACCTGTGTGGGATCGTCGGAGGATCAGAATTGCCGTATTCAGGAACTAAAACTCGACCTCTGCATATTGGACGGAAGGAAGGGCTGGCTGGCTCTTGGGTCGGCACTTTTAGCATTCATATGAACAGAACCAAAAAGGTTCCTCTGGCATATTGCCCAAGAAGTGAAGTGGTTCCGGTTGATATCAAAAACCTGATCACAGATGCTGTACAATAGTTTCTATTAGTGAGCATATTAAGAGACCATATGCTTTCTGACATTAAACAGAAGAACAAAGTTTCAACCTGCCTTCGTTGAAGAAACTTGGTACGTTCCCTCAAAGATCTTGCTGCCTGCATGGTGCATAATATGTATTAGTTATGATAGATACTCATATGCTTTCTGACATTAAACAGAAGAACAACTCAGCAACAACTTAGAAAATGAAACTGCGGCATAAATTCTCCCACAGAAATATTAATATTGCCACGGTTATAGAATGCGATAGATACCTGGATTGGGCTCAAAATCAGAATAGAGACAAGCCGCAAAATAATGCAGAAATAGGCCTGATATTCAGAATTTTGACAATGTGTCCTCAAAAATGTGGGTTGTAACTCAAATATACTCCATAATGTACTTGTTATAGAGTACTAGCTGCTCGACACTCTCTGCTCTGAACTTACTTCGGAGAAAGCATTTATAGACCACTGTGGACGCCTCTGCATATGCAAACAACTTGCACTTGCAGGATGCAGGACACGGAGAACATGTACCAAAAACTTAGGACAAACTAAGTTGTGCTTTCAATAAAATGTTTAGCTCGGCAATATGACCAAACTTTGGATAACAAAAACATTCCATATCTAAAAACTTTGGATATCTTACTTTTACCTGAACATAATGTCTTGAAAGCTACGAAGCCCGCAATAAGACCCTCAACTTTGTTGTCCAATCAGAAATTACATAATAAATTTTATATTATTTTCTAATATGAAAAATTTGGTTAAAGTTGTGATGCACAACAATATTTTTGGTCAAACAGGAGATTAATACGCCATTAATGCATAATCAATCGCTAAGAGTCCCAGGCAGGGACTAATAATATTTATCATAGTATATTTGTAAAAGTGTTTTCGATTAAACTTTAGAGAATTAGTTAGTATATTTGTAAAAGTGTTTTTATTAAAATTTAGAGAATTAGTTTTATAGATTATTAAATATTTGATTAGTTACCTGCCATCAAATATTTTTACGCAGAAGGTGTGTTTCACTACGGGTTTGGGGTCAAAAAACACAGTTCACCCCTGCCAATCCCCTTGCTTCGATTCTGACGTAGCTGAGAGGGTATGCAACTTGACATAGTTAGGAAACTCTGCGATGTTTTCCCTCGCTCGCTCTTCTAAAGAGGATTTGGCAAAAAAAAAGAAACAACCTTGGCATGGACGAGGATTATTTGTTTTAGTTATTATAAAAAACAGACAACTTGTTGCTTATCTCTGCGTGTTCGAGCTGAGGTATTTCATGAATTTGTTTTTCTCCTATAGGGGGAGTGGTTTGCGAGGTGTCTGATTTTTTGGGTACAAATTCAATTTTGATTTTATCAAGCTCTCAGTTGAATCTTGAACAACTATCAGTAGCTATGGTTCTGATTTTTTTCAAAATGGGAGGGATTTCTACCTAGACGTCATATAACATGAGCAGGGTGGAGCTTGGATGTGACATCCCCATAGTTGTGTCCATTGCTATTCTCTTTTATGTCATGAAGTTGATCTACTTCCCACATATATGCATGTAGGGCCAAACAAGTGTGAGTCAAACAACTAAAAACCTTGTTTGATCCACATTACATGCATTTATTGCTCATCTCCACTCCATTCCTTTGATTAGGAGGAGTTCTCTACTCCATTTCTCTGATCTAGGGGAATCCCTTTCTCTAATCTGGGGAAATCCACATGGTCAAGAGTATTTTGTGTACCAAATCTCATGAGAAATTAGATCCCCTGAAATCGGGGATTCGTTGTACCCTATTCGAACTAGAAGTGAATTTTGTTGCATAGTTACTATGGGGGCAAAAATTCACCGCCTCCGACTCTCAAAAGTGTAGCCATCTTCAAAATATGTCAAACTAGCTGGTAGCTACTCTACTTTTAATCTAGTGCATTCCCACCTGTTCAGTGCTCTAAGTCGGTCAAGACCACAAAGCCCTATTATATTCTTCAAGGTAGGACAATCATTCAAAT
Organism: Pinus taeda; assembly: GCA_000404065.3. Taxonomy (NCBI): domain Eukaryota; kingdom Viridiplantae; phylum Streptophyta; class Pinopsida; order Pinales; family Pinaceae; genus Pinus; species Pinus taeda. The sequence continues at coordinate 59,014 of APFE031073382.1, read as the reverse complement.
CCATGGTTGTTAGCATTGTTGGCAATGCTCCAACCTCTTCCAAATTATTACAACACATGATCATAAGATGTTGAAGCTTGATACTTATGTGGAGTATAATTGTAACTCTTCGAGCTAAAGGATGCCTTTGTCACTGGAAGACTCCAATCCACGAAGCCTTTTAAATAGTAGGTTCTTTAAAGGACATGAGTGTACCCTTAAAACATTCAAATTATTCATGTTCAAGACAATGGGTGGTAATTAGTGTATCCCACGTTTCGATATGTTCAACTCAGTCAACTCATTCAACAACCCCACCGAATCGGTCAAACACTGAAAATTCATGCATCCTTGGAGCCACGATTCCTTCTAACTCGTTAAACATCCAAGCAAAGGGAGAAGCACTTTCAATAAAGGGCCTTCTAATCCCAGAACTTCCAAATTTCTTAAGCATACAACATCCATTATCAGCTTTTCCTCCTTTAAGTCTGTATTGAACAAATTTAACATTTCTAACTATTGTTGCTGTCCAACTTGGGGAGGAAACAATTACATTTGAAGACAACTTGAAAAATATAAGCATACTTAAAATAAAAAATGAACTAAAAAACAACATAAAAAGGTTTAGGAATTAAAGAATGTAAAATTTGAATAAAAAGCAAGAGAATCAAAGAAAATAGCTTTACACTTGTAAACCTATCACCATTCAATGTCATCAGAATAAACCTTAAGAAACTAAAAAATAACATCATTGTGATTATTTACAAATACTTCAATAAAACTACCCAGCGCCAAAAAGTGAAAATTTTCAAGACCATAATACATTCAGATAACCAGTCCCCTTGAATAAATATTAAAGGATGGATTGAAAAACCTTAGGTGCAAGCCATTTGTATCCACTTATCTCATATTCAAGAACATTTCCCAAGATCTGACAAGGGTGAACCAGTCCAATATATGCAATAGTTGTGCTCCCTTACTTAGAAAGCACTATACTCATTATATTGAAATCTGTGTGCGAAATCCCAGGGTCAATCAAGAAGAAAATCCCTTTGGCTATATCAATGGAAATGCGAGGCACATATCTTAGTTGAAGCTTCTTGCTCCTTTGAATCAGTTCATGAAGAGAACCCCCTTCCATGAATTTGGTAATAGTGCACATTCCATGTGTGTCATCTACACAAATTCCATAGAAGGGAAGAATGTTTTTGTGCCCACAATTCATGAGCTCCAAGATATCTCTTTTGAAATCTACCTCGTAGGAGCTACTTTTATCACACCCTCTTATTTTTCTCAAAGAAACCTTTTTACCATTATATGTACCCTTGAATAGTATTGAAGTTATTTGCTCCAAAAATTTGACCTCTTGAAGGTTGGAAAGTCATTTATCTAGCTCTTCTTTGTGAGAAGAAATTTCCTACCATTCATCTACTTCAACTTAGATAAAAGAACCCATATGAGGCATTTCAGGTAACTAGTGAGGGGGGCGTCGATCTAGGCATACCTAGCTAGACTCGAATTCCTTTGAGGGTGAATCCTCTATTCTTTCCCCTGCCTATTTTCGTGTGCTTCGATCATCAACTCTTGCAGTTCTTGAAGCCTGACCAAGAGAATCTCTCTCTTCACACCCACATAAACCAAATGTGAGCTTCATTATTTTAGGTTTCTTAATTGTTGATTTAAGGCCACTTTTAATATTTGTGTTGGAGAACTTATCATGACTAATATCAATGGTTATGATCCCTAATATGAAGTCATTTTCTCAAAGAGTTGTATTTCCTTGAAGGAGATGCTAGCATTTTCAAGTGCAAAGTTCACAGTAGGCCAAGATATAATGGAATTACAAGCAAATGTGATCTTGAACAAGCAAAGCTGATCGCCAGAGAATGCAGGGTTAGACTTCGAGGATTCATGTGCATCAGTAGGTGGAGCTTCAGTACTTCCCACTTCTTGTATTATAACTGTCGGATGGTCTTTTGTTGCTTGCTCTATCAAACGAATGTGAAGAAATACGTCCTTCATATCAAATTCAGATTGAGCATAGATACCACATCCAAATCTAGAAATACAAAATGATAATGAGGAAAATACAATTTAGATATTGAGATAAAAGTGGAAATCAAACAAAGATGTTAAAAAACAAAGCCCAAGACCTCTCCCAAAAGTTAAAACAATTATAAAAATTCCATATTTTCCTAAAATCGATACAAAAGAGGGAATATGAAAATTTAAGAGAGAAGGACAAAATAGAGAATATACAAATAAAACATTGAAGAGTCATATATTAACTTTAAAACCATAAAAAAAGATGCTTTAAAGGTCAAATCATGAGCAATAATTGCAGATTCATTAGCTCCAACATATCTCTTCTAAACTCTACCTTGTAAGAGCTATGTTTCTCACACCCTCCCAGTTTTCTCAGAGCAACTTTTTTATCCTTGTATGTACCCTTGAATAGTGTTGACGTTATTTGCTCCAAAACTTGACCTCTTCAAGGTTGGTAATCCATTTATCTAGCTCTTCTTTGCAAGAAGAAATTTTTTTCCATTCACGTACTTCAACTTGGACAGAGGAACCTAGATGAGGCATTTCAGGTAACCTATGAGGGGGTTGCCTATCTGGGCAGTCCTAGCTAAACTGAGATTACTTTGAAGGTGAATCCTTTGTTGTTTCCCCTCGCTATTTTTGCGTGCTTCCATCATCTATTATTTCCCTCCTTGTTTTTGTGTGCTTCCATCATCAGCTGTTTCACTTGATGAAGCCTAACCAGGAGAATCTCTCTCTTCACACCCACATAACCCAAATGTGAGCTTCATTATTTTAGGTTTCTTATCTGCGGATTTAAGGGAACTTTTAATATTTGGTTTGGATTACTTATGGTGACTACAATGAATGGTTATTATCCCCAATGTGAAGTTCTTCTCGAAGTTCTTTTCTCAAAGCGTTGTACTTCATTGAAGGAGATTCCAAATTTTGTTAGAAAAATATTATGTATGACAAAGAAATGCAAGACATATAATATGTGGAAAAACACAAATACGTAAAACCAGAGAGACACAAATATACGTGGTTCACCTAGTTTGGGCTACGTCCATGCCAAATAGCCAGTCCTTCCTTTCTATTATCCAACAAAATGAAGAGACACAACCTATAGTAGATCCACTGTAATATCCTCTATTTTCTCACAGACTCACCTCTCTGTTTCTCTCTTTGAGAATACACATATATTCTACAGGCTCTGTTGGGTTGAGTTATATTCTTTCCAGGACTAGATGTAGTTAACTGGGAGGTTAGAGGGTGGGGTG
>APFE031073382.1:6680-51181 GCA_000404065.3 Pinus taeda | reverse complement strand
TTTGGTTGCAGAGATTGTGTTCAAGTATGGGGTTAGTACAGGGAGCTATAAGGAAAGACTGTGATAGCCAAAGTGCAATTTTCTTGGCAAAGAACCCTGCATATCATTCAAAGACAAAGCGCATTGATGTTCAGTATCACTTTGTGATGGATATGATAGAAGACAAAAAGGTGTTGCTGGTAAAGGTGCACATTTTGAAGAATACAGAAGATGCATTGACAAAATCTATGAGCTATGAGAAGTTCTCTTGGTGTAGATAAACAATGGGTATTGCAGGGCTGGATAAATGACTAAGCTCTCTTGTGGCCCCCAGTGGAAAGAAAACAACAAGTGGGAGAATGTTGGGTTGTGTTATATTGTTTCCATGACTAGCCCATGTAGTTAACCAGGGGGTTAGAGGGGGTGGGGTGGAGCCCCCCCTTCGTTGCACCAATTGTGTAGCGGGGGGTCACAGGGGTTTGGGCTGTACTCATAACCCTATTTTATGGGGTTCAGGGCAGCACCCTAGAAACTTTTCGTTTTGAACCCTATGTTAGTTTGGGCGGACCCACCTATGGTTTTGTGCATGATTTTTGCACATATTTTTGGATGCGATAGTTTTTGGTCCATGGTATTGGATGCGATGGTTTTCGGTCCATGGTATTAGATGCTTCAACATGTATAAATATGTATTATAACATTGAAAGGAACATAATGAAAAATCAAGCTGGTAGTCCCGGTTTTGGGATCCAAGGGAAAATCTTTGTGTATATGTATTTTATGTGTTATGCTCTCTCATTGTTTATTTTATGTGTTTTAGAATTCGTATGCAGGTAATTTTTGTACGGGGTTAAAATCTACAGCCTCAATACAATACCCTCATACAAAGAGAGGGGTTTCCTTCTAGGGGAAAAAACCATAAACTAAACATAAATTCTACTGTCAAATCATATGCTTAATGAATGGCCTAGATTAACTAGAAATTACTATACTTTTATAAGGCAATTTTACATCTGTTTTTGGCTTCGGGGGTGCTACCTCCGAAACCCATACAGGGGGACTGCTCGCCCCCTGACCTTGCAACTGGGGCGGATGCCCCCCCCCCCGAACCCCCGCAGGGGGGACAAGTCCTCCCCCCGCATGGACGGGTGTACAATCTTCCTGGGGTATACATCCAAGTGAAACAAGAACCTCTAAATTAGGATGATAATCATGCTCCACACCCAACAAAATTTTCAAGTGCATAGTTCATAGCAAGCTAGGAAATTGTGAAGTTCTTTTCTCAAAACAGTGTATTTCCATGAAGGAGATGCCAAAATTTTCAAGCGCATAGTTCACAACAGGCCAAGAAATTGTGGAATTACAAGAAAATGTGATCTTGAAGAGGAAAATCTCATCATTAGAGAATGCAAGGTTAGACTTCGAGGATTCACATGCATCAGTAGGTGGATCTTTAGTATTGCCCACTTTCTATATTATAACTGCTGGACGGTCTTCTGTTTCTTGCTCTATCAAATGAATGTGAAGAAATACTTCCTTCATATCAAATTTAGCTTGAGCACACATACCACATCCAAATCCAAAAATACAAAATGATGATAAGGAAAAACAAATTCACATTTTGAGATAAAAGAAGAAAGAAAATGCAAATGTTAAAAATCAAAGTCCAAGACCTCTACCAAAAGTTAAAACAATTATAAAAATTGCAGATTTGACTAAAACCGATACCAAAGAGGGAATCTGAAATTTTAAGAGAGAAGGACCAAATAAAGAATGTACAAAAAATAGAAAATTGAAGGGTTGAATATTAACTTAAAATCATAAAGCAAGGTGCTTTAGAGGTCAAAGCACCAACAATAATTTCATATTTACATAGATATGAACACCAATTAAAAATCCACCAAACCCTAATCCATATGCTCATCCAACATTTTTTTAAATGATTTGAGGAACACACCCCAAGGGATGAAAAACATAGAGTGGGTTTTCTTTGGCTTAGGTATCGGATCTGAGGGGAAACTACTCTGCTAACATTGTAGGTGACATGTGCTCGATCTCAACCTTTGAAATCCAATCCATTTGGGTGAGGCAGAGCACACTAAAAATAAAACTTTGATGAATGGCTTAATACTTTTTTGACCTCGGTGGTAAACCAAGTGTAGTTATAGGAGGTTATCAAACAAGAATGGAAAAGAAATTGAATACAACCACACAAGTAAAAACTCAAGTTTTACATGGTAAAACCCTGACAGGGTGTCAAGGAAACATCCACAGGGCAAGGGATTGGAATTTCTATTCAATCAATAAATGATTCTGAATTACAATAGTTCGAGAATTCATCAGTTTTATATGAGCCTCCTTAGTTACATAACTGTTGTTTCGATATAAAACTAACTTGTCAATAACTAATACATTTTTACTCAAATTTACATAATTAGTTGACAATTTCCAACAAATTCCACCTTGACAACAATTTTCCTAATCCCTTGCCCATGCCCATTCATCATCTCTTCTGCAAGCTAATAGAAGCTAAACACCATTGCAACTTCTCTACTGTAACTGGATTTGTGAATATGTCTGCACAATTCTCCTGTGTATGGACCTTTTGAAGAGCTACTTTTCCGCCATTGATCACATGTCTCAGAAAATGATACCTTACATCAATGTGCTTGGTTTTACTTTGATAAGCATGATTTGTAGCCAAGTGAATAACAATATGACTATCAGGAAGCACATTCAATTTCTCTTGCATCCTTCCAATCTCATCAAGTAGACCCTTTAACTAGATTGTTTCTTTACTAACATCTGAAGAAGCTATATATTCTGCTTCAATAGTGGACAACGCAACTGTTTCTTGAAGCTTTGACATCCAATTAATTGCTCCACCTGCAATAGTAAGACATAACCTATAGTAGATCTTCTTTTTTCCAAATCACTTGCATAATCAACATCTACATATCTGTGGACTGATCCTTCACTACCATTAAAGATGATGCAATGGTCACTTGTGCCTCTTAGATATCGAAGCACCCATTTCATTGCTCGTCAACATTCTTCACCTAGATTTGCCATGAACCTGCTAACAACTCCAACTACATGTGAAATGTCAAGTCTTGTAGATACCATCGCATATATTAAGTTGACTACAACATTTGCATATGGTACATGAGACATAAATTTCTTTTCTTCATCGGTTCTAGGACTCAAAAAAGAAGAAATCTTAAAATGGGAAGCTAATGGAACATTAATAGGTTTCACATTGTTCATATAGAACTTTTCAAGTGCTTTCTCCACATACTTCTGTTGTGATAACCAAAGCTTACCATTTTTTATGTCTCTGTGTATCTCCATGCCCAAGATATGTTTTATTGCTCTAAGATCCTTCATATCAAACACCCTGGAGAGCTAAGCCTTTTACCTGTTGATCTATTCCATGCTTTTGCTTGCAATAAGCATATCGTCAACATACAAAGCTAAGATAATGAATATGCCATTGAAACTCTTGAAGTATACACAGTGATCATACTCACTTCTAATAAAGTTTTGGCTCACCATGAAGGAGTCAAACTTCTTGTACCATTGTCTGGGAGAATGCCTCAGACCATACAATGATTTCCTGAGCTTGCAAACTAATCTTTTGTTGCGACCTTGTACAAAACCTTTTGGTTGTTCCATATATAACTCTTCATTCAAATCACCATTTAGAAAAGATGTTTTAACATTTAACTATTCTAACTCAAGGTTAAGTAATGCAGTTAGTGCCAACACAGTACGAATAGAAGCAAGTTTTACGACTAGTGAAAAAATCTCATGAAAGTTGATACCTTCAACCTGAGAATACCCTTTTGCTACTAGTCTCACCTTATACCTTTTAATACTTCCATCAACTTTTCGTTTCAATTTCAAGACTCATTTGTATCCAACAACACTTCTCCCTTCAGGAAGTTCTACAAGATCCCAGGTATTGTTCTTAGCTAAGGAATCCATTTCTTCTTCCATAGTTGTTTTCCATTTTTCACTATCCATATCATCTACTGCTTCTTGATAACAAGAAGGTTCCCCATCTTTAGTAATAAAAGAAAAATATCAAGAAGAATCTCCATACATTTTGGGAGTTTTTCTTTCCCTTGTAGACCTTCTTAGAGTGACTAGTTGCTGAACTGGTTCAAGAACTTCAACAGTATCTTCAACAACATTTTCTCTAGAAGCCTCATCTTCCTTTTGGCTTTCACAGAAAGGTCTAGCTTCCAATTAAATTTGTGGATTTGGCGATACCTAGTTCCTGTTCAATTCTTTCAACATTTGATTTTAAAAGAAAAGATTCATCAAATGTTACATCTCTACTAACGACTATCTTCTGCAATGTAGAATCCCACAACCTGTATCCTTTCAGCGCATAGTCATACCCAACAAAGACATAACATTTCGATTTTGGATCTAATTTTGAATGTTGATTTTTAGGAATAAGAGCATAAGCATCACAACCAAATATCCTTAAATGTGAAAAATCACAAGATTGACCTAACCAAACTTCTTCAAGAATTTTACAATTAATTGCTACTAAAGGTGATCTGTTAACTAAATAACAAGCAGTGGATAATGCTTCTGCCCACAACTCCTTTTGCAGGTTAGCATTGCTGGTCATGCTTCTGGCTCTTTCCAAAGGAGTCTAATTCATATGTTCAGCAACGCCATTTTGCTGAGGAGTATAAACAACAGTTTTGTGTCTAAAAATTCCTTCAACCTTATAGAATTGTTCAAACTCTATTGAAGTAAATTCACCACCTTTGTTAGTTCTTAAACATTTAATTGATTTGCCTATTCTTTTCTCTACCATTGCTTTAAATTGTTTAAAGATATTGAATACATCAACTTTCTTTTTCAGCATAAAGGCACAAAATTTATGGGATAAATCATGAATAAATGTTAAAAAATATAGAGCACCTCCATATGATACAACAGGAGATGGTCCCCACAGATCAGAATGAATACAGTCTAAAATATCTTTACTATTATGATTTCCAATTTTAAATCTATGTTTACACTATTTTCCATACACACAATGTTTATAGAAATCCAACTTCAAAGATTTTAGATTAGGAAGTGATTTACATTTCATCAGTACCTGAACACCTTTCTTGCTCATGTGAACCAATCGCTGATGCCATAGGCAAGTACCTTCTTCTTCTTTTTCTGACACAATTGCTGCTTCACTGACCTGAGTACTTCCTTTGAGTCTGTAAAGATTTTTGACCTTTTCTACTTTCATAGCAACTAGGGTTCCCTTAGAGACTTTTAGCACTCCATTATGACCTGTAAACTTATAACCATCCGAATCCAACACTCCCAAAGAAATCAGATTTTTCTTCAATTCAGTTACATGTATAATACTAGTTAATGTTCTAACTGGGTTATCGTACATTTTAATCCTAATATTTCCCATCCCAATAGTTTGACATGACACATTATTACCCATAAACACAGAACTACCATTTACATCTTCATATGAAGTAAACCAATTTATGTGTGGACACGTGTGATGAGAAGCACCAAAGTCTAACAACCAACTTTCAAAACCCTGAGAGACATTACATACAGGTAAAGTTTCATCTATCATACATAATTCCTGAGAAGATAAAACTTCTACTGTCATATCCGAATCAACTTGATTTACTTCCTTCTTCAGGTTATCAAACTCTTTGTGTTTCCAACAGTCTTTCTTAGGGTGTCCAATTTTGTTGCAGTGCAACCATTTTTCCTTACACTTATTTCCCTTTGATTTAGATCTGGAAGACCCCCTTGTTTTTCCTCCTCTTTCCTTCGATCGTCCTCTAGCTATCATGGCTTTTGGTGTTGCTGTTTTAGTACTAGATTTCCTTTGTACTTCTTCAGACAAGAGAGCTCCCACAACTAATTCAAATTTCAAAGAATCGACAGTGCTCAAACTAATTGAAGTTACAAAGTGGTCCCACGACTCAGGTAAAGAACACAACAAGGTTATAGCTTTGTCTTCTTCCTCAATTTTAACTTCCATAACTGATAATTGGCATATAAGTGTATTAAAAACATTTAAATGCTCTGAAACTTTTGAACTGTCCTTCATTCTAAGATTGTGCAATTATCTTTTCAAATAAATTGTATTAGTTAATGACTTTCTCATATATAATTTTTCCAGTTTTTCCGATAAGCTTTAAGTTGTACTCTCTTCAACAATGTTGAAGAGAACTTCATTCGCTAGGCATAACGTGATGGTACTGAGAGCTCGGGCATCCAAGTCCTCCGATTTCAAATCTTTCATGCTAGTAGGTTTCTTATTTGCCCGTCCAAAGCTTTGTGCAATCCCTAACTTTCAATTTCCAAAGAGCAAAGTTTTTCATGCCGATAAATTTCTCCACCTTGAACTTTGCATTCGTCATCTTGGCCATTTATTTCCTCCTAGGGTTTCCTTCTTTCAATTAGGGTTTCTTTTATAAAATATATTTTGATTTCCCTTCTTCCAACTAGAGTTTTCAAATTTCTGGTTTCTTGAGTTCCTTTTTTTTTAATTTTATATTTTTTTCCTTTAAATTAATGAAACATACTCTTCTCCCATTAATTTAATAGTTTCTTGAGAAAAAAGAATCCAACCCTACTCTTCCTCCATCAATTTAACAACTTTTTGAAAAATTTCCACAGGTTTTTTTTATAAGCCCCAAAAAAAAAATATTTATGGGAAAATTTGCTTTCAAAAAATTATTTTGCTGTAAAAAATTACCCAGACTTTACAATATGACTTGCGTTCTTCCACAGCGGTTTGAAGAAGAAAACCTCCTTCTCGGTCTTGCAAGAGTGGCCTCCTCTTCCTCATTCAACAAACAAGCGGTTGGTTTGGATGCTCCTCTTTCCAGACAGCACCAAGAAATGATGGCTTTCTTAATCGACAGGTAGAGGCACTCACAGGTTTCCTTCTCCAGTGACCCGGTCTTTCTCTTCTCCTTTTCCCTTCACAAGGACAACCTTTTCCAGCGGTTTGATTCTCTCCCTCCAGCAACGAGTTCCCTACCTCCAGGAATGGTGTAAAACTTCAAACGGAGTTGTGTTTTTCTTTGCTTTTCACTTAAAGCAACGGCGGTGTTCTTCAAACAGAGCTTGAGAGCTCAATTATGTTTTCAACTATTCCTTTCTTTGCAGTGACAAGTGTTTTATTTTCCTCTGCTCTGGCGGCTTTCTCAATGGCAGACATCAACGGCCTCCTCTCCACCTTCCTTTCTCAGCAACAGCAACAAGTGTCCCTCTTCTCATTCAAAAAATGAGTGGGCTCTTCCTCTTCACCCACAACAGTGGAAGTTTTCCAAACACTCGATCCTTTCCCTTCTGCAGGGGCAACCAATATACACATAGTGTGTCGCTCAGGCTTTGATACCATTTGTAGTTACAAGAGGTTATCAAACAAGAAAGGAAAAAAAATTGAATACAACCACAAAAGTAAAAACTCAAGATTTATGTGGTAAAAACTCAAGATTTATGTGGTAAAACCCTGACAGTGTGTCAAGGAAACATCCACGGGGCAAGAGATTCAAATTTATATTCAATCAATAAATGATTCTCAATTACAATAGTCTGGGCATTTGTCAGTTTTATATGAGCCTACTTAGTTACATAACTGTTGTTTTGGTATAAAACTAACTTGTCAATAACTAATACATTTTTACTCAAATTTTACATAATTAGTTGTCAATTTCCAACACCAAGGCCTGGTTGGCAATCCCAAAGAACATGAAGGGAAAAAGACTCTACATATTCATATTTTGAAACCACATAATTTCAGATCTTAATTTTTTGGTGAATCTCATTGAGATATTCAATTTGCATGGTACATATCTCTAAGTAATTTTGTTTGCAACATGAATCTGTAATTTTATTTGATGAGGGATGCAACATTGGAGTATAAAAAAATGCACTACATGTGTTTCATCTGCAAAAATATGGATATTGAGACAGAGAACAAGAACATTGATTGAAAAAGATCTGGAAAAGATGACACCAAATATCAAACATTTTCAACTTTATAAATTAGAATTTGCAAAAACACTACATCTCTTCATATATGTCATTAGGATTCTTTTACAATTTATTCCTATAGGGGATTAAGGTGATTTATAGAGTGCCCCATCTCAGTCAGAACACTATAAGTGAAGTTGCAAGAAGGTGAACTACAATTATTAAAATTTATAACTTCCCAATCCATAGTCTTGCCAACTGAAAATAAAAATTAAAAAAATCTGAGAAATCATAGAAGACCAGAGTACCCACCTGAGAGGCATTCAATCAAAATTCTTTCTGACATTGCTAGTGAGATTCTTTAGTAGCTAGCTCCTAGGGTACAATTGAATCAAATTCTTGAGCATATTTCTACAAACCACCTTCCTACATTGATTTCTCGATCCATCTCTGGATATGGTTTTAAGATTCAAAATGTTTTTTAGTGTGTTAATATACCCTACTACATTTTTCCCCAGTCTCTTCCATTTCATATATACAACATTAAAAATAATCGAATTGAAATACTAGAGTACTAGGTAAAACTATCAAATTGGAAGGTGTTTGTGAGCTAGATATTGGAAGGAAATATTTTCAGGCGAGCTAGTGGGTGTAGGGGGTGATGGTTCACATACCACATCATGGTTATTTCCACTACTAGCATATTATTTTTTTTAACCACATGGTGAATCGAAAACTGCCAGGCCTAATCTATGGGAGACCCAAGATCAAACCTCATAGCTACCACTATAACACCAAGAGCATAACCAACCACCTGCAAGTCAGGTATACTAAGTTCCTATGATTTTAGCAAGAGCAGACTCACGGGAAAGGGGAATCCACCCCTCCAGCCACCACCACAGCAGGTCATTGTACTCAATAAGGTCTGAACTTTGGTCTCACCTGGCTTCACCCATATGAATTACCATCAAACCACACATCACTGTACCACTACTGGCATATTATTGTGAAATGGCCAACACAAGCCTCGATGTACGTAATATTATAAGGATATAGTAAGTTATCCCAAAACAGAAAAAGGTCGACCTGTCGTTCTTACAGACATTGTAGTAGCCAATGCAATAATAATAGTAGTAGAATGTGCACAGAAGGAATAATAGTAGAACATGCATAGAAGGAATAAATTTTTTAATAGCCTAAAATATAGTGAGATCAAGTCAAATAAGCTGAGCTTCAATGTTTGCGCTACTTGTACAGATGAAAATGAATGGAAGTGAGATATGCAGATTAATGTAATAGTGGAACTAAATGGTATGAATTAGATTACAGTAGCCAAAGATACACTAAATATACCAAAAATAGGTGGGGACTATGACTCCAAAATACCATAATGATGACAAGTTGCATATAAATCCCAAAGAACCAGTTATTACTAACATAGCCACAAATTGAAACCATGAACAATGAAACAAGAAGAAAGGAACATAACACTTCACTTATATTACCAACCAACCATTTATAAGTGGTCGACGCAAGATATATAACCATTATAATGATATAGTAATGTTTAAAGCCTCCCCCAAAAAATTTAAATTGTAGTTTTTGCACACATTGCAGAAGCCAACACAACAATAATAGCAACATAATAGATAATGAATGCAAGTTTAAATATCCTAAATTATAGTGTTGTGAAGTTGAGATTCAATGTTTAAGCCACTAGCAGAAACGAAGAGTAAAAGAAGTGAAATATGTGGATTGGTATAAGATTTGAGTTGAATGGTGTAAACCAAATTACCAGAAAAGTCCAAAGTAGCAGTATACCCAAATATGGATTTTCTATACAACTTTAGATCATAACGACAATGATCCTAAACAACTAATATGCACATTTAATACCCTTTCCAAAGCTATGATGTTAGGCAAAATTTACGTGCTTTAAGAAGGCATTGGTAATTGACAACTAATTAAATATAAATTTGGGTAAAATTGTATTAGTTATTGACAAGTTAGTTTCATACTGAATCAATAGTTATGTAACTGAGGAAGCTCATATAAAACTAATGAATGCCCGAAATATTGTAAGGAGAATCATTTATTGATTAAATATAAATTCCAATCCTTTGCCCCGTGAATGTTTCCTAGACACCTTGTCAGGGTTTTACCATGTAAATATTGAGTTTTTACTTGTGTGGTTGTATTAAAATGCTTTTCCTTTCTTGTTTGATAACCTACTGTAACTACAATTGGTATCAGAGGAAATTATTTGAGTTGAGGAGACGTTGCACAAGAAAAGGTGAAAGAGCCGCTGTGTGGTATCAAAAGAAGGCTGGTTGGGTCATTTGTTTCGGTGGAATGGTTGCTACGTGTTAAAGACTAGAAGGAGTGAGGAGGTGTCTATGTTGCCAAACCAGCGTGCTGCATATGAACCTGAGCCTCATATCTATGTAGAAAAATTGTTACCACGTTGCTCTCTACGTGGACAAGAATTGTCGTGGAGGCCCAGAACCTACATAGAGGCCCGTTGCTTGTCTACAACCAGATCAAGGTGGAGAAACCATTTCTCTCTGCTCTATGTGTTACCCATCGAGGTGTGGTGAAAGAACCGAAGCTACTGCCACCAAAGGAGAAAGATCTGCTGCCACATAATTTTTTTTTTGAAGCCGCCGAATTAAAGGAGAAAGTGTGCTACCACAGATTTTTTGAAGCTGCTGAAAGAGAAGATTGTTGCAGAATCTTTGAATCTGCCACATTTTTTTGTTTTAGGAAGAGAGTTGTTGTTGAGGAAGAGATAGCTTCCGGTTGCACCCATGCCCAAGCCCACTGCTTGATAGAGAAGCTGTGTTGAAGAGTGTCGTTGTTGAGGAAGAGGGTTGTCGGTTGCTCGCTGCTGGGGAGCATAACGTGGATACTCCAGCACTAAAACAAGGGATTGCAAGCAAATCTGGGTACTTGTGAAAAAAATATTTTTTTTTTAAAAACAAATATTTTTATATTTGTTCGTAAAAGCAGGGATATTTTTTTAGAAACTGTATAAGATTTTTCCATTAAATTTGAAAAAAAATACCAAAAGAATTCTAGTCTAGGTTTTCTAGGTTTTTTTTGTTTAGTTTAAACCCTAGGTAAGAAAAAAATAGAACCGTAGGAGGTGAAAGACAGAAAAATAGAAACCCTAGGAGGTGAAAGACAGAAACTAGGAGGAAACCCTAAGACGAAGGGTACTAGGAATAAAATGGCCAAGATGTCTAATGCAAAGTTCGAGGTGGAGAAATTCACCAGCCATAACAACTTTTCTCTCTGGAAACTGAAAGTTAGGGATTTACTGGTGCAGCAAGGGTTGCACAAAGCTTTGGACGGGGCAAATAAGAAACCTACTAGCATGAAGGATCCAGACTAGGAGGACTTGGATGCCCGAGCTCTCAGTACCATTAGGTTATGCCTGGTGGATGAGCTTCTCTTCAACATTGTTGAAGAGAGTATAGCTTTAGGCTTATGGGAAAAACTAGACACACTATATTTGACAAAGTCATTAACTAATAGAATTTATTTGAAAAGGCAATTGTACAGTATTCGAATGAAGGAGGGTTCAAAAGTTGTAGAGCATTTAAATGTTTTTAATACACTTATATACCAATTATCAGATATGGGAGTTAAAATTCAGGAAGAAGACAAAGCTATAACCTTGTTGTGTTCTTTGCTCGAGTCATGGGACCACTTCGTAACTTCATTCAATTTGAGCACTGCTGATACTTTGAAATTTGAATCAGTTGTGGGAGCTCTCTTGTCTGAAGAAGTATGAAGGAGATCTAGTACTGAAACAACAACACCAGAAGCCATGATAGCTAGAGGACAGTCAAAGGAAAGAGGAGAAAAAATAAGGGGGTCTTCCAGATCTAAATCATAGGGAAAGAAGTGTAAGGCAAAATGTTGGCACTGAAACAAAATTGGACACCTTAAAAAAGACTATTGGAAACAAAAAAATCTGATAACCCGAAGAAGGAAGCAAATCAGGTTGATTCAGGTATGACAGATGAAGTTTTATTTGCTAAAGAATTATGTATGATAGATGAAACTTTACCTGTATGTAATGTCTCTCATGGTTTTGAAAGTTGGTTGTTAGACTCTGGTGCTTCTCATCACATGTGTCCACACAGAAATTGGTTTACTTCATATGAAGATGTAAATGGTAGTTCTGTGTTTATGGGTAATAATGTATCATGTCAAACTATTGGGATGGGAAATATCAGGATTAAAATGTATGATCACACGGTTAGAACATTAAGTAGTGTTAGACATGTACCTGAATTGAAGAAAAGTTTGATTTCTTTGGGAGTGTTGGATTCAGATGGTTATAAGTTTACAGGTCAGAATGGAGTTGTGAAAGTCTCTAAATGTGCCCTAGTTGTTATGAAAGCAGAAAAGGTCGAAAATATTTACAGACTCAAAGGAAGTACTCAGGTCAGTGAAGCAGCGATTGTGTCAGAAAAAGAAGAAGGTACTTGCCTATGGCATCATCGATTGGGTCACATAAGTGAGAAAGGTCTTCAAGTACTGATGAAACATAAATCACTTTCGGATCTGAAATATTTGAACTTGGATTTCTGTAAACATTGCGTGTATGGAAAACAATGTAAATAGAGATTTAAAATTGGAAATCATAATAATAAATATATTTTAGACTATATTCATTCTGATCTATGGGGACCATCTCCTGTTGTATCATATGGAGGTGCTCTATATTTTTTTAACGTTTATTGATGATTTTTCTCTTAAATTTTGGGTCTTTATGCCGGAAAGAAAGCTGATGTATTCAATATATTTAAACAACTTAAAGCAATGGTAGAGAAAAGAACATGCAAATCAATTAAATTTTTAAGAACTGACAATGGTGGTGAATTTAATTCAATAGAATTTGAACAATACTGTAAGGATGAAGGAATTATTAGACACAAACTGCTGTTTATACTCAGCAAAATGGTGTTGCTAAACATATGAATCAGACTCTTATGGAAAGAGTGAGAAGCATGATTAGCAATGCTAACCTACAAAAGGAGTTGTGGGCAGAAGTAGTATCCATTGATTGTTATTTAATTAACAAATCACCTTTAGTAGAAATTAATTGTAAAATTCCTGAAGAAGTTTGGTCAAGTCAGTCTTGTGATTATTCACATTTAAGGATATTTGGATGTGATTCTTATGCTCTTATTCCTAAAAATCAGCGTTCAAAATTATATCCAAAATCAAAATGTTATGTCTTTGTTGGGTATGACTATGCAGTGAAAGGATACAAGTTGTGGGATCCTACATCGCAGAAGATAGTCATTAATAGAGATGTAACATTTGATAAATATTCTTTTCTAAAATCAAACGTTGAAAGAATTGAACATGAACAGGTATCGCCAAATCAACAAATTCAGTTGGAGGCTAGACATTTCGATGAAAGTCAAAAGGAAGAAGAGACTTCTGGAGAAAAAGGTGTTGAAGATACAAAGGAAATTGTTGAAGTTAATGAACTAGTTCAATAACCAGTCACTCTAAGAAGGTCTACAAGGGAAAGAAAAAATCCCAAAAGGTATGAAGATTCTGCTTCATTTATTGGTTTGATTACTGAAGATGGGGAACCTTCTTGTCATCAGGAAGCAGTAGATGATACAGATAGCGAAAAATGAAAAACAACTATGGAAGAAGAAATGGATTCCTTAGCCAAGAACAATACCTAGGATCTTGTAGAACTTCCTGAAGGTATAAGTGTTGTTTGATGCAGATGGGTCTTCAAACTAAAACAGAAAGTTGATGGAAGTATCGAAAGGTATAAGGCGAGACTGGTAGCAAAAGGGTATTCTTAGGTTGAAGGCATCGAATTTCATGAGATTTTTTCACCAGTTCTAAAACTTGTTTCTATTCATATTGTGTTGGCACTAACTACATTACTTAACATTGAGTTAGAATAGTTATATGTTAAAACAATTTTTCTACATGGTGATTTGAATGAAGAGTTATATATGGAACAACTGGAAGGTTTTGTACAAGGTCATAGCAGAAGATTAGTTTGCAAGCTTAGGAAATCATTGTATGGTCTGAGGCAATCTCCTAGACAATGGTACAAGAAGTTTAACTCCTTCCTGGTCAGCCAAAACTTTATTAGAAGTGAGTATGATCATTGTCTATACTTCAAGAGTTTCAATGCCATATTCATTATCTTAGCTTTGTATGTTGACGATATGCTTATTGCAAGCAAAAGCATGGAAGAGATCAACAGGTTAAAGGGTTAGCTCTCTAGGATGTTTGATATGAAGGATCTTGGAGTAGTAAAACATATCTTGGGCATGGAGATACATAGAGAGGAAAAATGGTAATCTTTGGTTATCACAGCAGAAGTATGTGGAGAAAGTAATTGAAAAATTCTATATGAACAATGTGAAACCTGTTAATGTTCCATTAGCTTCCCATTTTAAGCTTTCTTCGGTTTTGAGTCCTAGAACTGATGAAGAAAAGCAGTATATGTCTCATGTACCATATGCAAATTCTATAGGAAACTTAATATATGCGATGGTATCTACAAGACTTGATATTTCACATGCAATTGGAGTTGTCAGCAGGTTCATGGCAAATCCAGTTGAAGAACATTGGCGAGTAGTGAAATGGTTGCTTTGATATCTAAGAGGCATAAGTGACCATTGCATCATCTTTAATGGTAGTGAAGGATCAATCTGCAAATATGTAGATGCTGATTATGCAGGTGATTTGGACAAAAGAAGATATACTACAGGTTGTGTTTACTCTTGCAGGTGGAGCAATTAGTTTGATGTCAAAGCTTCAAGAAACAGTTGCGTTGTCCACTACCAAAGCAGAATACATAGTTGCTTCAGAGGCTAGTAAAGAAGCAATCTGGTTAAAGGGTGTACTTGATGAGATTGGAGGATGAAGGAGAAAGTGAATGTACTTTGTGATAGTTAGAGTGTTATTCACTTGGATAAAAATCTTGCTTATCACAATATAACCAAGCACATTGATGTAAGGTATCATTTTCTAAGACATGTGATCGATGGCGGAAAAGTAGCTCTTCAGAAGGTCCATACATGGGAGAATTGTGCAGACATATTCACAAAGTCAGTTATAGTAGAGAAGCTGTGATGGTGTTTAGCTTCTCTTGGCTTGCAAAAGAGATGATGAATGGGCATGGGCAATGGATTAGGAAAATTGTTGTCAAGGTGGAGTTTGTTGGTAATTAACAATTGATTAAATGTAAATTTGGGTAAAATTGTATTAGTTATTTACAAGTTAGTTTCATACCGAATCAATAGTTATGTAACTGAGGAGGCTCATATAAAACTGATGAATGCCCGAAATATTGTAAGGAGAATCATTTATTGATTGAATAGAAATTCCAATCCCTTGCCCCGTGGATGTTTCCTTGACACTCTGTCAAGGCTTTACCACGTAAATCTTGAGTTTTTACTTGTGTGGTTGTATTAAAATTCTTTTCCTTTTTGGTTTGATAACCTCCTGTAACTACAGAAGGGATTATTTTGTAGGTGATTTGAAAGTACAAACTTCCAATTTACATGAATGAAACAAATAAGTTCCACATATAAATTTTCCAACAGACCATTCCCTAATTAGATGAATTAATGCAACCAACATACCAATGATATGAAACATTCTCCACATTCAAGAACTTAAAGATATTATAAAACTTGGGCTTATCAATGCAGAGATAGATTATTTTGTTTTCTCCAACCAAGAAAATATCCATTTGAATCTCCAATAGTGGAAGGGAATTTAATTCAATGGAGAAAAAAAATGTTTAATTGGTTTAATTGACCAAAAATTTTGAAAAACGTTATGCTACCTGCTTTTTAAATTTAAGAAATTTAAAAACCGAACCATAAATGTCTATATAGTTATACAAATATGTTTATGAGTATCCAGTTGGCTTATAGCAATACCAATTGATTTTATTGATTCTCAAAGATGGTAGAGAATTTAATTGCCTTATATTTTATATAAAAAAAATGTTAATAATTATTAAATTGAGTTTATTTGGATTTATTTTAAACAAATTACATATTTATCTAAATATATTATAAATTGTCTATGTATATATTCTATGTTTAAGGAGATGTACATTTCTAGTGAGATTGGAGGGTTTGAGTTGATGCCTAAGCCTCCTCCAACATATTACAAGAATATCACGAGTAGATATGCAAATGTGTTGTGCAAAAAACACATAGAGAAATGTGAGGAGTTTGTAGGGTTATTAGTAGTGCTCTTGCATATTTTAATTATTTATTTTTAATCAAACAATGTCTGCCCAATGCAATGCCACCATGTTCTTTTAATTATTTATTTTTACGTAAAAATACATTTTTATTTATTTTTAGAATGTTTTTCATTGCGGGCTTGGGGTGAGAAAACAATATTCATTTTTGTCTTCCTCAAGCTAGTTAAAAACTTAGAAATGGAAAAGTCATGAGCGAGGTGATAACCTTCAGTTCAATCCACTACAGGGATCGATGTACATACAGGTTCAAATGTCAGTTGAAGAAGGTGTTGACACCGTTGAGAGGGTATGCAACTTGGCATAGTTCAATGTAATTATTTGTAACTACTTCCATTGCTACTCCTCATTGCAGGAAGGATGTAGGCGTCGACTATTCACTTGCCCCCATTAGAGTTTCTCAACACAAAACCCCCACTAAACTATGTGGTGTGGTTGGGTCGAGGGGCCATAGTGTTCGCCACCCAGTCTGATATTAGGCATGCGAGGCCCACCCTAGATTGATCTGTCAGCAGAATATGCAGTGACACAGTAGGGAAAGAGGGGGGCAAGGTTGGTGCAAGTGCCATGGGTGCCAAAGAGGAGGAAGAACTAGATGAAGAGAATGGATATGATGAGAACCATTAGTTCGATGAATTTTAGGGAAATGAAGTGGATTTGTTTGTCTTTGTCGAATACGATGAGGATGACAAGGAAATCGATGTCATCTTGGATAGAATTGATTGAAGAATTGACTCTTGTGGCAAGGAATGGCAGGAGGCAAGGTTGAAACATAGGAGATTGAGAAGTACAGAGCCCTCAAACCTGAAAACTACAGATTAGTTTGAAGATCTTAAGAGGAAATTGTATACTCTCTCCACTGAGGAGTGGGACATCATATCAGAGATTGGGGATTATTCACTTCGATAAAAAATAAAGTTGTTTGATAGTTTTTTCCCATTTTGAATACATCATTGGAGAAATTCAGGAAGATAAACAACACGTCAGTGCATTGGATCCTAAAAGCAGGGTTGTAGGTGGCATAGGGACATTGTGGGTGCAAACGTTGGTAACTCATCTCACGAGTGTTGGAGAGGGGAGACAAATTGTGTTTTCTTTGAAGCTCAATAGGCTATCTAATTTAGTTTCAGGATTGATCGTCACAGATCTTAATGGGTATCTGATTGATATCAAGAGTATGAATATTACCAGCGATGTAGAGATTTTGAAATTTAAAAGGGCCAAATTCTTTCTCAATTTGGTTACTCATACTAACCTGAAGCAACCTCCTAGTTGGATTGTGGCAGCCAGGATAGAGGAGGTTGTAGGGAAGCTACATGATGCATGAAATTTAATTAAAAAGGTTGTGAGGAATGCCCAAATAATGAAGATGTATGATTGGAGGCTTACAAATTGGCAAGTTCAGATGAAGCCAAATTTTTATTTGCACGTGGTGTAAAGGGGATCCCCAATTTGGTGAAGTTGTGGATGTAAGCTTCAAAGATCGAACAAGATGGTGTGAACAAGAGTCGAGAACTGAGGAAGGGGATGGAGCATATTCCTGACTCTATGAGGCTTTGGAATGCTATGGTAGAGTTGAAAAATGAGGAGGATGCTCAGATTTTTCTTCATAGGGTAGTGAAGTTTTGTCCACTACGTGTTTCCTATGAACTCGTTAGAGTGCATACATATGACTCGTAAACTACGACAATGAATAAGAATGGGAAGAATAGAACTATGCAGTTGATTCGTATACAGTTAAATAATCTCTAAGCAAAGAAAATTTCTGAATTGAGAGGGAATATGACCATGAAAATTGTTATTAGCGTGGTCAACCATTCTATGAAATGAGAGATTGTTGAGAAGAGGAGAGATTGTACCTTGCAATTCCTTGGATAAAACATTGAGTGAAACCACTCTCTGTCTACATCGATTGCATATGACACCTCTCAACTCGTAGAACGAAACATTGGCTTTCCACGAAGTAGCTAAAAATTGAGATGAATCATAGGTGATTGTAGATAGAAGTCCAAAGAGAGCCTCTTGGTCAGAAGCATTTCGAAGATGAGGATGTCGATGATGTGATAATTAAAGGGCAGAAGAAAATGGAGAGGGACTGAGGCAGAGAATGGAAAAAGAAATGAGTAAAACTAATGTCCATAAAAGCGATGGAATGTCACAAATCTCAATATTCTATTGCTCTCAAGAGAATGAAAATTGTTTGGTCTTCTTCGTTTATATATAGAAAATCACCTTTAAATTCTTCCTTTATTATGCATTGATATTATATAGATTCAGCGTTGAATTCTGATTTGATTACACGCTAAAAAATAATAGACATTCACTCCTGTCAGGTAGAAGAAATATTGTAAAATATTAGCACATGCTATTTCCAAAAGAAAACACCATAACACGCCCAAAAAAATATTGTATAACCCTAAAGTCCCTCCAAATTCAAAAACAAAACAATGCATAAATATACTGCACTTTGTTCAAAATAACTAAAAACAATGTTTCGCTAGTCATGGGACCACTTTTCATTGTTTCACTAGTGAGCACGTGACACACACCAAACCTGCAAGATAAGAGATTTATTAGTGAACACATACATATTTCAATACTCTCCTAGTTGTGGGAATGTGTTTCTTGTGTTGCTTCTTGTGACTCCAAAGAAAATATTAATTAGTGAAGTGATACATAAATATTAGCGTTGATTAATTATAAAATCCATATATACAATATTAGGGGCAATTAACTAGCATAGTCAATACAAACGCGGCATGGGAATTGAATTTCAGTTTACAATTACCATTGCCCCATTAGCACAACAAAAAATTATAAAATATTTCTGAATCTTCTATTCCTTTGACGTTCCTTTGCACCTCTCGGTGAAATTGCTAGTAAAATATTCCTTAATATGAGTAAAAGATCATTTCTTATATTTTTGATAAATGAGAACTTATAAATAATAAAATCATTTTAAATGAATACGTATGAAATTTAACTTACCAAGAAAACGAATTGATCTAGTGGTTGTATGAACGAATTTTTCCTTATCCCTAACCCTAAGATTTAAATAATGCAAGAATAAAATTGACAACAAAGATCACTCTCCTGTGAATGTTATTCAACAATTATGTTGCCATATAACAATAAAAATGCATTATTCTTTTATTATGACAAGTGCACACGGAAAATTAAAAGTTTGATACATTGTTAATGAAGTAGTTGTGTGGAACAAAGGGTATGTGGAGTAAGGGATTTGTATTGAATAATTGAGGAAAAAGGGTATGCGTGGAAGAAACGGTGTATGGGGAATGTGTGTGGAGAAATGTTTATGAATTTAGAAAATGACATTAGAACTCTCTAAATGAGGCACAACCACGTAAGCAAGATTGTGGGGGTCACAAGAAAGATAAAATATTTGAATATTTTTATTTACATTGTTATGTTAGATATGGAAGAGAGTTAACTTTAAAATGTTCACATCCAAAGGATACATTGAAAGGCATGCTAATAGAATTCAATGAATAAACATTTGAAGTTCCATTTTCATCTTTGGGTGAGGTAAAATTGAGTAATAAAAGTACTTGGATGGTTGATTTGATAGGCACTCCTAACCAACTAGCGAGGCTTGTATATGGGCAATGCCTTCGAGATAATGCGTGCCTTTAGGTGGGTTGCTAGGGATATTATTTCAAAGCATGTTTTATTATTATTATTAAGGTGGGTGGTAATAGTCACTAGTTCTATGTGTTGAATATGCGAGATAGGGTGGCTTGGAACAAATAAGGCTTGATTGATCCCCAAATAGAGGCAAATATAATAAGAATTAATAAGGCGAGGTTGTCACACTAAGCTCCTCCTTTTAGAAAAGATAGAAATAAGATATGGATTTAAACACTCTTAAAAGGCTTTGAACAATTGCATTACTAACTTTAATGGTGTATTGAAGCATCCTCATATATATATGTGTGTGTGTGTGTGGGTAAGATTAGATTATATTAATTAACAGGTCTAAAGTAAAACAATTAAGGAATTAGGAAAAAATTAGTGAGGAGGGATAAAAATTAAACCCTTAAGACACTTATTTATTATGTTTGTTATATTATTATAAAGCAAAAAACAAGGACTAAAAGGGTTCTCCTCTCCCATCACTCTATTGGTTTAGATCTTCCAAACTGGGCTCTCACCCTACCCCACCCAATTTTCTTGCTAGCTAGGATTGTGGAGATATTAACTAGAGAGAGTCATTGACCCCAAATAAACTTGTTTATGTATATGGGTTGTTGGTTTCTCAGCCAAAATTCCATATTTTGTTATGTCAAATGCATTTAATAATAGTAATGAATGAATTCCATTTAGTGGGGCTAATGGCTTTCCTTTCTTTCCACCTTCCTTTGTGGTTAGCAAATTAGTAGCTTGGCTTCTCCGTGGGTGATTTGTAGATTTTCTAGATCACATACAATTCCTTTCCCATCAAGACAATCAAAGAAAAATTAGCTCATATTACTATTCAAGTTCCAAATTATAAGGAGAGATAACATATTTTATTATTTAATCAGGGAGATGCAAATCCTTAACATAAATAGATAGGACTGGAATAAGTACTTTATCTTGTACAGAGAGTCAAAGGTTCAAAACCAACCATTCCCACTAATTGAGTGAATCGAACTTGATATTCCCTCATGTTGTGTTCAATGCATCCTTAACAGTTTAAGTCGGGCAGTGATTCTTTACTTAAGGAAGGTGCTAGACTTTATAAAGAAATATACTTAAGAAATGAATTTTTTAACTGGGAGTGCATATGGGCAAACAAAACAAGGTACTTTTTGTGTTGGATTATGAAAAGGTAATATTTATCTCTTTTAGCTCTCCCTACTATTACAATAAATTCTCAAATTTACCTGTAATTATTAGAAAGGTAAGTTGAGAAGCCAAAAATGAGACATGGATATTACACATATAATACTATGATTTCATTATAAGATCAGATGTAATAGCATGCATCAACTGCCAACCTTAAGTTTAGGTGCTAATAGGAATAAAAATTTAAATACGAATCAATCAAGTAGAAATAATTCCAAGCAATATATCTTCCATCACTCACCAAAAAAATAGCTCACTGAATATAAGTCTTCGACCCTTAAAGAAAATATTTCAAACACTAATTAATGTATCTAATCCATCTAACCTTCTAGGCATTGAGACTTTTATATTTAAGAGGGACACATTCTCAAGGTTTGAAGCATGGACACTTCATTATAAGCATAACACAAATAGTCTCGGGATGTGGTCTAATGGTTAGGTGAGAAGGTTTAGTATTCACAAGTATTTAGGTCCAATCCTAGGTAGGAAAATGTATGCTTGAGAACTGCGTCCAGGCACAATTTCTATAGTTGAAAAAAATTATAACACAACTATAATTTTATATATTAGTCAAAGCTTTACTGGTTGGTAATATCCTACAAATATTTGATTTTTGGTAATATCCTTTGAACTGTCTATAACAACTAGAATTTTATCAGGATTATCCATGATCAAGGCATTCCCTTGATATTATTTGTGCTTTGAAGAATCTTTGCATTGTTTCAAATAAAATTTATTACATTGATCTCCTGCCACAATCAAATTCATCACAACCTATTGGATAGAACATGGAAACCAAATCCCTTCTTTCACTCTAAACTTCAGCTCAACTCAACTCAACTCATTTACATAACATAATCTAGATGGTCCTAAGCGATTAATGGCAGAGATGATTCCCGATAAAATCAATGGTGGAGAGAATGTATCAGGCCACAAGTAACATACCTATTAACCCTGCGAAATTACCCAATGGGTAGCAAGGCCCCATCAATGTTCTTATGTGGCGCCATCCTGTTGGATATTGAGTTTCAAAAGCCTATACCCAAAACCGCCTCTTGAGATTCCAATATTGAAGTTTCGCATTTCTCATTTTAGTTTATTTTGATTCCAAATCATATCCATTATAAACTGATTCAAATTTTGAAAAAGAGCCACCATGATGAGCTCAATCAATTAAAATTGACAAATTTTGGTTTTACCATCGTTGAATCACAGTCTTTGTTTAGCTACAAAATCATCTAAGAGCATGAATTCTTGATTTTTTTTCTAAATCTCCTAAGAACAATATCCATTTTGTTGCTTCTTTTAGCCATTGGCACAATATCTAGCTAAGCTTGGATTGTTGGCATAGTCTCTAGCTAATCTTCGTAAAGCTCACCTTTTCCGACCTAAAAACATAAAATCACGAGAAAACATGATGGATGCAAATGATAAAACTTGCAAAATCATCATTGGATTTGGAAAATCCAATAAAATATTTAGCTGAAAAGCCAATATGTTATTTATCATTTATAAAAATATCATCTAAGGCTAGAGTTGAAAGAATGAAGTGTCATTACTAGTTTTATTTCCAGTGGTGACTAACAATGGTCTAGATCTCACATTCATAAGAATCATATCTCCAGAGATTCATCGTAAATTTTTTGGTTACATCTAGAGGTGGTTTTCAATGTTCATTGTATGAGGAGTAGTCTTCATCTTACTGTTGAAGTGGAAACTTTTTCTTCATTTTAAAATTATTCCTCAAGCAAAATAAAAATGCACTCCACTAGAGATATTATGTCTCATGAAATTTATCTAGGCCAACTAGAAAATGAGAAATTAATTTTTCAAAAATTATAAACTTTGATTATGCACATGAAATTTACCAGAATTAATAAAGGTCAATGAACTTTGACCATGAGAAAATTGTAGGAGTCCATATCAAAGACCATGATTAATAAAGTTGAAAATAAAAAATCTTGTAACATAATATTGTCTCCATTTAAATTGTTCCAAATAATTAGAAGGATCAGAATTTTGATGTAAAAATAACCAAAAATAAAAACCTAGGAGAATCTATTAGATACAATGTGAGTCCATTATAATCTTTTATATTTGAAATTCTCCATTGCTTAATAAATATCAATACATATCGAAACATAACATGTATACCTTATAAATGAATATGGAGTGAATTATCATAAATTTTCTTGAACATAAATAAACATTATTCCTTGCACAAATTTTCAAACTTGACACAATCTTTATATAATATATAAAGAACATTAGTTATTTCCCAAGTAGTCATTCTTGACTTATTAACATGAGACAATGGGCACAAGTAATCAATTATGATTTAGTTAATAAGAATAATGCACAAATTTCTTTTACCTTTATAAGTAAAAGTTCTTTTTGTTATTAATGAAAAATCTTCTACACTGCGAATTTATTTTATTCATGTCAAAAACTAAATCTACAATTTCATAATGCAAAACATAATATATTTATTAGGATATATTTAATTCTATGCTCAAAGTTGATGTTTAGTATTATGGGTGAAAATTATATGGGTGAAATTCCATCCATATAATATATAGGAGAGTTTGAAATTTTGAAATAACCCGTTATTTATATTTTATAATTTTATTGTAGTTATTTCTATTTTATTTTTAACTATATGGCGATTCGTTAATCTGGCGATATGTGTGAAGGAGAGGAATACAAATATGTTTTTGATTCTGCAAAATTAATGTTGGAATGTCTCATTTATCCTAATTTTCAAAAATCTATGTTTTCTTACTCCTATTTCACTCATATTTATTTAAAGTGATGGTCGTATGAAAAATATATCATTGCATTTGCTAGATTCATGTTTTATGAAAACTTCATTTATAAGCCAATACTTGAAAATGATACTAATTTTTCTTGGAATTTATAGAATTAGGGTTTTTTCTAACAATTTCACATATAATTTTTTAGATCTCCAATAATGATGTATAAAATTTATTCTAACAAAAATTTAGTTCTATGATAAAATGGGATATATATCAAGAATTTCCTATTTATGATTAAACTTTGAATATAATAAGTGTTGAAAATACTTTCTTTATAAACCCTAATTATGATAAATCAAGTAAAAGAAGCATGATAAAATATGAATTCTAGCAAATTTGAATTCTAGTAAATTAGGGTCAACCAAAGGCTCAAAAAAAATATTCTAAAAGGTGAAAACTTAGTTTTATGGTTCTTGTTTGTAAATAACACTGGGTTAATAAAAATATATATAATTTATTTTAACTAATTTTAAAACTAACTAATATAATTTCTCCACCTCAATATTCTAGTTTTTTCATTTATCTCATGGAAATTTTTCACCTATGTATTTTTGTTTTCCATAGTTAGTATTTTCTCTAATCATACCTCAATAATCTAGTTTTTTCATTCATCTTATGGAAAAATTTCACCCATTTGATTTTTGTTGGTAATAATTAACATTTCCTTTGACCATATCACTATACAATAATAGATATAATGGAATTTTAATTATAAAAGTATATATTGGGTGGTTAATATCGTTACAATAAATTTAATTTTAATATTTTGTGGAAATCTTTCCTTTCATAAGCATGAACTTCAACGTGATCTTTAAAAAATAAAAGAACTATGTATGCATTATTTTGTATTGATTAAATCAAGGTGGATGAACTATGTACACTATCCCATATTGATTAAGTCAAGAATGATCACTTATGCAATATCTATATACTTTATCTATTTTAACCACATACATTTATAGTGATTGGGTCAAGTTTGATCATTTGTGCAAAGACTATGTTTTATTTATCGCTGTTAAATTTATGTGCAAAGACTATGTTACCAATAATGATCAGTAGAGTGCACATGTTATGTTCTAGCATTTCATAAGTAATGGACCACAATAATCATAAAAAACCATGATATTTATCACACTTGATTCAAAAACACACTTTTATATAGATTAAACAATTTCTATTCATTTTCAAACCAGAGTTATACAATTATGACCTTTAAGTTAATCGAATTATGAGCTTTAAGTCGATCTTTGATTATTATTATTGACCTATTTATTCATGTAACTATTAAGGACTAAGATACCTCTCTAATCCAATGAAGGAAACAACCCACAAATTTTTGGAACATGTACAACTCATGGAGTTTTGGAACATGTACAACCCATGAATTTTTGGAACACATAGTACAGTTAATCATTTTATATTTCATGTTTTATTATTCCCTGTCACAACAGAGTAATATCGTATTAAAAAAATATTGATATTGACATTAATTTTAAATTTACCAAAAATTAAATGATTTTATCTAATGTTTATTTTTTAAAAAAGTTTAATGTTTTTAAATATATTTATTTCAATTTTGATTGGTTCACCTCTTATTTTACAATGATTACATTGTACCACAAAATCTATAATTTGTTGTACCATAAAATCTTTTGTTATATCAATATAATTAATAAAAAACAATAATTACAGTACAACTCACAATAAAGCACTGGTGTCACTTCATTCTATATACCAACTCTACAATTAATTTCTATGTTTAAAATTAACAATCAACGAGATTAAAGAAGAGAAACATATAAATAATTGTGTGTGATAAGAACAATATAAAATAATATTTATAGGTGCTCATTAAGGCGAGAGTAACAAATAATGACATAAGAAATTAAAACATGTGATAGAGAGAATAGGGCATCTCATCACACTTTGTGGAATAACGAATAACAAGAACATCCATAAGCATGCACTTAAATGTCTCATGCGCTTGTTTCAATTTTTTTTTTTAAACTAAATTTCATATGTGAACAACAAGAACATGTGGTTACAAATCTTACATGCTTATCACTTCTCTTTTTTAATGGAATTTTAATTGTAATTTGATTATTTAAATAGGGATGAGTAAATATATTTATTAATTTTTAATAAATTTATTATTAAATAAATATAATTTAATAATAATAATTATTATATTATTATTCCATGCCATAGCAGGTTAATAATGTGTATTAAAAAATTTATTTGATATTGAGATTTAATTTTAATTTACCAATTTAAATGATCTTATCTAATGTTTACCCTTTAAAAAAAAATTTCTTTATTTTCTTAAATATATTTATTTCAATTTTGATTGGTTCATATCTGAATGTACAATGATTTTGTACCACAAAATATGTAATTTGTTGTACCATAGAATCTTTTGTTATACCAATGTAATTAATAAAAAACAATAATTACAGCTCAACCCACAATAAAAATACTAGTGTTACTTCATTCTATATACCAACTCTACAATTAATTTAATAAAAATGTCACATCATTCTATATACCAACTAATCAACACAAACTCAAGCAATAACGAAAATTGAAGAATCAACTCATATGGGGAATATCAGGAAGTGCATGATTTTTTTATTGATATTAATTGGAGCACCTGCTGTATATTTGGCAAAAGTTAAAAAAAATAAAAATTGAATGTATTTGTAAAGTAACTATTCCTCTTCATCATTTCGCATAAAGTCAAGGAAAATTTTTTAGCGTTGCAATTTTTTTCAAGCCCAAACTTTGAAAGTGACCGCAACCACAAAGAATACTGACTGTGCAAGTATGAAGAGAGGCATTTGAATGGATGATGGTCGCAACCATGTAGGAGAGCATTAAGTTTAAAAGCTTTGAAATTTATTTAACAAATAAAAAAGGGGCACGATGAATTCTATATTAGCAGACAACCCTATTCATGGCAGCGACGAATTTGTGAATTTGTTTTCACAATACTAAAAAGGTATTTACAATTTGTTTGAATGACTTGCATTGACCAATTTATTAAAAAAATTGACAATTTAAAATAATATGTGCTAAAATTTAGAAGTATTTGTTAATACATTTATTTTTGTATTTATGATAAAGTATATAAAATATTTATTTGAAAAATTATTTATGTAAATAAATTTATGTTCCCTAACACTTCAATATCATATGGTGTTTTTCTTAGTTTGGTATCTTGGTTTCATAAAAATAGATATTTCATATCTTTATAACATGAAATAGCTTAAATTTAAATATGACATTTCTAATTAATTTGCAAAGTGAATTTCTAATTAATATGTAAATTGAAGAGTCTTTGAATTTTTAGATAGTATAAAGATTATTAAAATAATTTACTTATAATTGTTGTAATTTAATATATTATTTAATTTTTTAGGCTTAAATTATTTTAATTAATTAAATTAATTAAATTAAAGTATTAAGTGTATTATATTTTTCAATCCACATTATTATTGTTTTGATTTTTTAAAGTGAGAGCAATTAGAAGTATTTAAATAACTCACAAAAGTTATTTTGATTTTTTCTTATGTTTTAAATTTCCATCTATTATTATTTTTTTAAGCTTTATCCACGATATTAAATTTTGTTATTATGATTGTTAATATATTTTAATAAACAACATTATAATATGTTAATTATATTTATTCTTATTTAAACTAAGCAATAGTACTCACTACTAATGATACAAATTTAATATCGTATATAAAGCTTAAAAAAATTAATAGATGGAAATTTAGAATATTAAAAAAAATCAAACAAATGTAATATCGTGGATAAAGCTTAAAAAAATAATCAATAGATGGAAATTTAAAACATCAAAAAATAATAAAAATAACTTTGATGAATTATTTAAATAATTTTAATTACTCTTACTTTAAATTGTAATGCAAAGCCAATTTTCCAAATAATATAGATTGGTGTATTCAACTTTCTAACTCATTTATGAAAGCCTATCCAAACATTTTACAATGCACTAAGAATCCCAAAGTGAAATGTTATATGTCAATTTAAGATTTCAATATCAAGCCTAAGAAATAGCCAATATGCATCTCTTCTAGATACAAGTTTGACAGCAAATGAAACTAGCACAGGAATAGATTTTTACCTCTATCAACCAATCAATCAAGATTGCTCTCATTTTCTCATTGATTTCAACTTGCCTTGTCATATAATCTGGAGGTATGAAGCTAATGGTTTGGACATATGGACATATGGTGATACAAAATTTTACTGAAAAGAAAATAAAAAATTACCTTAACATTCCCAAAAAAGCTGCAATAATTGACAAAAAGAGACACCTCAATCTTCCAGTAGAAGTTATATATATCTTCAACATATTCAACAACTTCCAATTGATTTTCAAGGTCTCCATCATCCATGATAGGAAGAGCATTGTGGCAATCGCTGCATGCATCCTTAAATTACGCTTATCAAGATTATTGAACTTTTTTTTATCCTACTTACATCATAAATATACATAAAGATATATGAAGTCTATAACACCTGCTAGTAATTTGGTGTGGACGTGGGTACTTAAAATAAGCAAGAATATCTACAATGTAGCCCTTGTTCAAATACAATAGTTAGTTCATACATTTCAAAATTCAATAATTGAACTAAGTGGCAAGGAAACACTAGCTATACGGCCTTGTTATTAACAAAATTATTCTCATCAACACTAAAAAAATTATATTGTCAAAAGGTGTTACTTGGCTTGTTTTATATTTATTGAATCTAAAATATACCTTATTATTTATATTCACAATTTATATTCTTACTTGTATTTAAAAGTTACACATTTATTATATTATGTAAAATAACGAAATATTTTATGAATATTTCTTATGTATAAGACCAGATATGGAGACAATTGTTTATTGGAAAGTAAATGTTGTCTTACCATTTAATCTCAAGGTATAACATCTTGAAGATGTCAAAATGCACAAGGGCTTCACTCAATGATCCTCTAACATAGCACATGTGTTCGTGGCATACTAAACAATACGCTTAATTTGACTACATATTGGAAAATACCTCCGAAAGTCACATCATTTAACCCTTGCCAATATGAACCTAGTACACCTTACCAATTTAAAAAACCCCTATTTTCACTAGATATTGTACGTTTCAATTTTTCCAATATCATTTTTTATACCCCTTTATATTTTTCCATTAACTCTGAGATCCATTTTTATACCTACCAATATTAAAATTGTTTACACCCATTATATGCTCAATATATTGTATCATTTTTTCCTTAATACATATCCACCAATATAAATCTGCATGGTATGGTATTTATCCCCAGTAAAGCCTCTATGTTTGAAGCCCCTATGTCAAAATGAAACATGTAGGTTTCTATCTTCTCTACTATAATTAAAGTTCCTTTTTAAAGTAAGTGTGAGAATAACTTTCCTAAATATAATTATGAATTCAGTGATTTTAATCCTATGCCCTCTTTTATGAGTCATCCTTTATAATTTAGTTTGGATTTTTGGGGTCTTTAATATATTTTTATGATGTCTCCCCGATTGGGGTGTGAATCTATGCAATATCCTCCTTGGGATCTATCTAATGGTTGAAGTGACGGGTGGCAGGGTCGTTGGGCAGCAACAAATCCCCCCTCATGTGTGTGAACAATTGGATGGTAATGTGTTTGCCATGTGAGAGTTTAATGCTCATGGTGCAGGATGTGGAGCGTATAAGCTCCATAGGGAAAGGCAAGGTAACATTTTGTGTGCAGGTATTTGGATATTCTATTGAGTTCTCTTGGTTGGGTTAGCACAAATAGGGTGGTGGAACTAGCTTCAGGTTGTGTCCTCACTTATCGGGTTGATGGAGCTTGACGTCGGGTATGTGTACCACCTTTCAACACCTCCGTGTCCATGGAATGCATGTTATAGCTTTGTTTGTATCTGGCATGTGGGTTGGAATGGAATTTGCTGTCCTGAGAGAATAATATTATGTGTAATTTCGATGATTGAAAATGATGTGGGGTATGTTGTTTCTATTTCAGTGTTTGTTATCTATGGCATTTTTCCATCCCACATGTGAATGTCTTTCCATCTACGGCATAGACGTGGTAGGCTCAGAATATGTATACTTAACAAAGGAAAGATTTTTAATTTGCTTCTTTTCTTGAACATGGATATGTATTTAAAATATATTTCTATGAATGTTAATGATAATGTTTTGGTCCATATGGATTTTTGGCTTGAGGAAAAACTCCTTGTCATAATTCATGCAAAGGGTCAGAACAATTTTAGAAATTCAGGGCATCTTGGCCTTCCTGAGCAGGAGGTGTTGTGCGGGGGATACAAATGATGGTACAGACCTCCTGTTTTGAATTTAACTCTTGTCCTTAGGCTAAAGCCTAACATAATTTGTATCTTTCTCCTTCTTAATGTACCTGTAGTAGGTTCTTATATTTTTCTTTTATGTTGTGACTACGGGATCAAAATTGGACATTGGTCTAAGGCCGACAACATTAGTTGGACAAACAATGGTTTTTGGGACAAGAAGGGTTTGGTGATGGCTCACAATTCTTGTTCTTTGGGCAATGGTGATCTAGGAAATGACCATCAACTTGCGAAATGATCCAGTAGAGGCTCCTCCTCTATCTGAGCCCCAAAGAGGAGTGGTTGTAGAACAGATGCCCATATCCTCTAGGAAGTGGCTCAGGCTTACAATGTTGGAACTCTAGCCAAAGTCAAATAGTTGATATCTACTTTGGAAGCAGAGCTCAACCAAAGAGCAGAAGTTGAAGTCCAAGTGGAAGATTGGCGAGTTATAGTTCTGGACCTTGTACTCATGACCAAACCACACATTATAAACAAACAGTGCATCTATATTGGTTAATGAAAATTTTGTCCGCCAAAGCTAGCATGACCTCACTAGTTGATGCTGGTAAACTTGATCCTCGATTCCAAGAAATTTAGAAGGAATTTTAGTTGATTTCATTCCACATTCAATAGAAGAACATGCACCTAGAATGTATAGATAAACACATTTTGCGTCTCCTGGGGTGAGAACTTTCAGGGTCTAATGCAAAGGACCTAGCTCCTGTGGAGTCCTCTAAGGACTAGATGTTATTCAAGT
This sequence comes from Pinus taeda, assembly GCA_000404065.3. Classification (NCBI taxonomy): domain Eukaryota; kingdom Viridiplantae; phylum Streptophyta; class Pinopsida; order Pinales; family Pinaceae; genus Pinus; species Pinus taeda. The sequence continues at coordinate 20,140 of APFE031073382.1, read as the reverse complement.
TTAGTTTTCGATGTTTTTTGGTTTATTTTATTATTGCACATGTTGGCTAGTACTAGAAAATGTAGCTTAAGAGACAAAAATTGTTGGTTAGACGTTGATGCCTATAAGGCCTTGTTTGATAGACTTAAGAAATTCAGATTTTGGATGGCTTACAATGTATTTCAGTGGCCAACAGACATGGTTTCCCTTTTGGGCAAGTTGAGGCCACTGAACATCTTTCATGGACTTAACCTGCTATTGCAAATGAATGAATGAAGAGGACCTACGAAGCTTACAAAAGAAAATAATAATTATGATTGTTGAATTTAAGCTTTTGTGATCCGTATTAAGGTTTTGAGAATATTTTTCCACGAAAATCACAATATAATACTTTTGTCAACGTGTTTTGAACCAACTAGTGTGGTTCATCATCAAGACATGTTAAAGAATCATATCATGGCTGCATGTTAAATAGGGAGAGTAGATTTTCCAATGACTATATTAGGAAACGACTATATTGGATTGGGCAATTTGACTAAGAAATGGCTAAATTTGACCGGCCAACCTAACTGGACCGAGGGAAAGGGACAGGAAAAGTTATTTTTGTTATAATTATTGCAAAATTGTTGTTATATTTATTGCAAAATTCTTGTTATATTTATTACCAACATTTGAATAAATGTAAAGTTTGTATTTAATAATCAAGAGAATGAAACAAATAGTTATTACTAGGCCTTTTCTCCAATAATAATCATATAAATAAATGGTTAGTTAACTATTATGAAAGTTAATTTTTGTTATATTTATTACCAAAAAATGTAATCACTAAATCAAACATTAATCATTAACTACCTTAAAATTATTAATATGAAATACTAATTAAATATATATGTATATTATGAATTAGCTATATATCAAAAACCTTAAACCATTAATATAATATGGAATAATATGTAAATATATATTTTCTGAATTAAATATAAATATATAAATAAATAATAGTTAGTTATTAGTTATGAATTTAGTTTCTTGTAATATTATTATCATAAATAAAAATTGTAGGAAGTAACTCCCAAGACCCTAACTTATTAATTAACCTATATAAAATGAAAACCTATATCAATGATATAAAATAGATTAATATTTATATAAATATATCATAGAGGTTTATTAAACCTAATAAGTTAAATAAAGGACCAATAATTAAGATTAAGGAATCTAAAAGTATTAAGAAGAGACAAAATCCTTAAAATCCTTGAAGAAGAATAGGGTTGGTTAATTAGTTGATAGTTAAAAATAAAAAATAGAAAATAGAAAAGGGGTAGGGGCGGGGGGATTACTAGTTGAAATAAATGCTTAGGAACAGAAGGAATGTTCATACTTCATATGTGCATACAACAAGGTTAATGAAAAGGATTATTCATCTGGAGGGAGTGACGGAAACTAAAAATAGAGAGATGAGAAGGGAAAAAAGGAAAATGATCGATCAAGGTGAGGAGGGGGAAAAACAAGGAAGACCCGGGCCGAGGATGGGGGGGGTGGAGGGGGGTGGGGAAGCGGTTAGGAGGAGAGGGCAGGGATCCTGTTAGGGTCCCATCCTAACCCCCTTATTCATGTCATGGGATCACGTCATAGTCAAGAGTCAATAAAGCCCATATTAATATTTGTACATGGTTAACCCGCAATTAATGAAGGGACCACAGTTAGTTGCAAATGGGCGGTAGTATTAAATAAAGGGTAAATGGGCGGTAGTATTAGATAGATGGTATTAATAAAACCCACGGTATTGGCCTGTGGTATTGCATGTATGAGTCATATATAAAGGATAGAGTCTCCCTGCGAGGAGTATCGTGTCTTGTTTTGTAATCGAGCTCTGCTCTATTGGAGGTTGCCCCCTCGAAGAGGCCTGTGAACATTTCTCTCTGAGTAATAAAATCATTGCTATTCTGTGTTCTGGGTATATTTTCTTCGCATATTCTGTGTTCTGGGTATCTTCTCTTCGCATATTCTCTGTTCGATATTACTTTGCAGGTTAAGAAGCATAACACCAAGCTTCAAAAACACATACACGACCGTTGAATAGAGAAATACCATGACCATAGCCAAGCCATACAACCACAGAGACGAGAAAGCCAATGCACAACCGAGACCCACAGCTATAGGAGCGGAGCTCATAACTAGGGTTTGCAGACAACCACCCTCATGGAGCGCCATCAAACCCTCATAGATTGCAAATAGAACTAGTGATAGAGAACCCTCTCGATGGAGCAGCAAAGTGTCAGAGCAAATGACCGAATGAGTAAGGTTAGGGTTTCAAGAGTAAGGTGTAGAGGTGGGAGAAGCAGAGCCCGAGGACAAGACAACTATCCTCACCACATTAAAAGCCAACACCATATCATTAAACACATCATCAACACAATCAACCACCAAAAATATCAACCGTAATGATATATTAATTATTGACCGTAAGACTTCAGGGCTGATCCCATCATCGGAGGTCCTTGGTATCGTAACTTTTTCAAAATGATTTTACACTAGTGTGCTCATATCTCCATTCTCTATATGTTCAAAACGTCAATAAGAAGCACATAATAATGTGGATGATCCGATTCGCAATTTTCTAAATGACAAACACAGAAGCTTAAAATCTAACACTTGAGTGCTTTGCCCTGCTCTACGCTCTTAGTTCTAGGAGTCCTCATGACCAAACACCAATCAACGTTAGAGCGTCTTTCATTAGAATTTTTTAAAAAATAATTTGCATAGGAGTTATGAGATCTCTGACTTCTGATATACCAACTTGTGAGGTGATGTCATGCTAATGTCATCATCTCCATGTGGCGCCTCCTTAGTGGTGACGCATGTCACACCAAATTTCCCCATTAGGGCACCCAAAAATGTCGAAAATGATTTCCATCTATCCTCAGTACTACCACGTCATGCTGACGTCATCTACCTCATCATCTTCTCAGAGTCAATCACCTACTAGCATGTAACACCTTCCTCACACATCTACCCAAGTAACTGTCCAACTCGGGTAAACATGTGATGATAGGCTACTATGATCTGATTCAACTCCCCATGTCCAGTTAAGGAAGTGGAAATGACACAACACAACCAATCTGAACCTCTACACATCCTACAAAACCTCCAGGGTCTAACCCTTGAGGTAACTCAACATTTCAATGAATTAAACCCCCAATCTGTCCATTTCCAATGCCTCCATGTGACTGAGAGCCCCATTCACTGCCATGATCCTGTTTGACTGTGAATGTATCCTTTTTTTCCAGTGTTATGCCAGTGACTGTGAGATTTAAGGCTAATTTCCATCACTAGGCCCCTGTCATTTCCCATAACTCCACGAAAATTCGAGAAATGAAAAATAAAATAAAAAAAATGAACATATGCAAAAACTTGAGCAAGGACTTGACTAGACCCCTACTAGCCATGACAAATATTTCTTCAAACATGTCACAAATATACATTCTACAGGTTAAAACAGTAGATCTGAGTATAGGGGTCTCATAATTATCTAAAAATCACTAAGAAGCATTGATGCCTTATCACATTAAATTCAATATCATTTATTTAATCATATATTCATTGTTCACTCATTTACAAATCAAAACTTTATGAGATCCATACATCATCATCGTCATGGAACATACTTTTAACCGACATATAAACAAAAAAATAACATGGATATGATAGCCATATATACCACATATGAACCAGTACATTTTCACATGAAATACCAAGTAGAAGAATATATTAATAATGAATGTAAAGGCCAACTAGGTTCAAGACTTCCATGTTCCACCCAACCATAGATTGGCTGAACCAAATCTCTCTCCAGCGAATCACCCCCATGCTATATTCCAAAGATGAATGTGGGATCTCATGAAACAAATCCAACAAAAACAGAGACTGAACCACCTCAACCCTCAACTAGTGATTCCACCTCACAGTCAGAGATCACTAACCATCACCAGATTGATCTCTACCAAAGTTTTCTAGGGCTCTAGAGCATTCTTTTTGGCCAAGGCTCGAGGACCAGTAACTCAACCCACAACTGTTGTTGGGCTCCAAATAATTTTTCCAACCAAGGCTCCAGGACTAGTAACTCAACCCATCGAGCGTTCTGGAGCGTTTGTCCAACCAAGGCCCCATGACAAGTAAGTCGACCCAAGTTGTTACAAGGCTCCAAAGCATTTTTCTAACCAAGTCTCCAGGAACTAATAACTCAACCCATAGCCAAAGGAACATAAGAACCAACCTGAAAACAAATGGAAAGAATCCCACAACACCATGGCTATCCAGGAAATGGAAAGGTTGGGAAAAACCATTATCAATCCAGGCAATCCTACTTTCCAATGAAATGTCATAAACAAGAAAGCACATGCATATTCCATCCATGCCAAAACTAATAAGGGAATCATACATGCAACTCAGTACCTGTAAGTAGAATCAGTTGTAGCTATTGATCCTAATGTCCTCTTGCACTTTCTTACTTTTCCTTTGACTTCTCGCTCCAAATTCCCAAGTATGCCACACTCCTCCAAGAGTGCTCCAAGGAAACTTTAAGTGTCCAAGACCATGAGAGAGAAAATGGGAGCTCTAAAATTGAACTACCAAAAGTTGAACTAAAAAAAAGGTACCAACTAATCCTGAGAAGCCTTTTTACCAATGAGACCTCTAATTTCTTCATTTTCCATTATTTTCCTTCAATTTCCTCCTCACATGCAACTTTTGACCTTTCACCTTCCTTTTCTCCTAATTTCCATTATTTTCATAAATAAATGCCACTTTGCCATTGCCATTGCCAATTTCCATAGCCATAATAAACCAAATCAACACCCACACCAGGATGTTTTTCCCAACATTCAACTTGGAATATGTGTCTAGGGACCATGGTTATTATTTTGTCTTTATTAACTTTATTACATGAAGTTTTAACACAAGGTTATTATAGACCCCTCCCCCTTAGGGGAACACCATCCTCGATGTTCAATGACACCTATAACCAATGAGATTGTTCATAGTGAGACATAATACCCATGGAGATTTAAAGCTTATATCGTTGCAATATTTACAATGATCAACCTACTGAGAAGGAACCAACATGAAAACATAACAACATAACAACCATAAAGACATGACACCCATACCGCTTATAGGATATCTATAACACAACTCATGGCATTATTTACTTCCATATACATCTGTACATATACCAAAACATCACATCAAAACATATACCAAAAACACTCTCTCAAACAACAAATAGAGAAGGATACTTAGTCCACATTTGATCCCCCATATCTTTTATCGGGAAAACTAGTGTCCATTCAGAGCTGCTAGTCCCACTAAGATATGTAGCTATCTTAGAAACAAACAATTTAAAGTAACTTGTGTTTTCCTTTATGAGAGAGAGATGAGAAAGAAGCAGAGAGTACCAACCTTAGTTTTCCACTTGGCTCCTTGCTTGTTTCCTCTCTCCTTTAATAGAGCTTCACCACTCCTTCCTTACTTATCCCGCTTCAAAGAACACCTGTAGAGTCAAAGCAACAAAATACCATCAAAGCATAGAGATCTATAACCATAAACAATGTAGAATCAGATGTACATTAACCCTACAAATGCATACACAAATACAAGATTCATAAATATACAAGTATATGGAGGAAAAATCAAATAGCTTTATTGATAGTAGTAGAAGAGAGGATTACAACCCTGCTATCTGATTCAACATCATCCTCCTAGCATGAAATCCCTCTTCACCTCATAAAAAGCAAGATCACCCAACAATACAATGTCTCAAATAGAAACCAACAACGCTTCCTTACAAATTACAAAATTCCAGCCTCTGGATCTCTAGGATGAGGGATCCATATATAGATGTTTGCAGGAGAGTGAGTTAGCTTTTGGGATTTTGATTACTGTCATTTCACTGATAGTCCTTGGTTCCACTTGGATATTTCATGATATCTTACTCATCCCTGGGCGAATTCAGAGAGGCAAGTGCCATATGAGCAGTTTCTAGAAGATTCTTTGAGTTTCCACCTAGCAAGCTGCCTCTGCCATTTGTCTACTCTCGCTCATCGCACCCTACAGAAGGGATTTTCAGTATGCATCACACCCTTTGAGTATAGCAGGTGAGATGCATCGTAGCCTTAGCATGGAGAAGTCTGTATGGTCCAATTTTGACCAGTTCTGAGCATTTTTTCAGGGAGAACTTATGGGAAATGATGTAATTAGTTGACCTTAATTATTTACGGTATGAAACAAAAATTTTAGGGTTTTGAGAGCCCTTGGTTTATGGACATATGTGATTGGGGTTGCAGTGTCCAAATATGTCTATAACAATTGCCCACTAAAGCATGAGGTCATAAATCTTCTAATGTCGGGTGAAATGCTTTATCATGAGGATCCGAGGTTTTTCGATATGGAAGGTGACCTATAATAAGATACAATAAAATACATTATATTCATAATATTTTCATGATCTAGCTGAGGTGGGCATTCCCATGCTCAACTTTATAAATTCATTTTCATGTACATAGGACAAACAATCGTCTGTGTGGCAGACTGATGATTCTAGTAGAGCCATCATCCTTCGGCTTGGATGATTATCTGTGCAGCAATGATGTACATTTGATGTCTTAATTTTCCTGAATATATCGCAACCTGGATGGATGAAACTAGATCTGGGGTCTTCAAAACTCATTCAATCTTCGCCCGAAGTACAAGTCGATCCATGTGAAAAGATTTTCTGGAGTCGAACATGGAAAGACATTGCCTGATTACTAGCCAATGATGTAAGCTTTTAACAGGCACGAGAGGAATCACCGATAATGATGATGACCCTCAAGGTACGACAGTACAATTCACGTGGTTTGAAAAAGGAACTTGGCATCGAACACCATGCAAAATCTTTTGGTCGAAGACCATTGATGTAAACCTGTCACCAGAAGTGAGAAACTTGCCATTGAGGCATGCAAGCTTTAAAGTACTGAAAGGGTTGTTCCTATGTTGACTTCTTGGATAATGAGCTGATGTCGACAAGAAGTGACCCGTCGTAGGAGGGCATTAATGAATCCCACATCTACGACACGAAACAGAGCAAATGATTTTGTGGAGGTGAAAACGATCTAATGATATAGGGTTTAGGGCGGCGATCATGAAAGAATGAAGGATGAAGGTATTGCAGCAGATGAGACACAAGCTAGGTTGGTGAATTCTCTGAGCGACTTCTCTTGAACATATCAGCGACACTGAAATGGATTGGTAGCGTTAACCCCAAAAATGGATGGTACGGTGGACCAATGCTAATATGACTGGTGAACGGAATAACCCAACACAACTCAATCATGGCGATGGAGTGAAAGTGTCATGTTCAAGAGCGACTTGCTACCAATAAAGTTTCTTCAAGTTTTCTTCCCAATTTTTCCCCAGTCATTGCTGACCAGTACCTCTTTATTTTTGTCAAGCTTGAGGAGGATAACATATGCTTGTTCTATAATTTTCCTTTTGGGAAAACCCATCGCTATGTTTTAAAGAGCCTAGCGACAGTGAAACTCGTTCTTGTCTGCATGGACAAGTTTGTCGCTATTGGTTTCAATGAGTTTAACGACAAAGATAACTCAGTCCTTTTTCATTTTTAGAGAGTCTGAAAAGGGACGGAAAGAAAACTCCAGGATTCCTTTTTCATCATGTAATCCCTTGAGTCTGAAAAAGTGTAAAATAATACGAAAGGGATTACTTTTCGATAATTTTAACAAGCCGAACAAGACAAGCACTCGATATTTTTGTGTAATAATCCCTCAGGTCCAAAAAAATAAAAATATAGAGGAGGGATAGCACTTTTGATCATTTTAACGAGCTAGAGACACCAATTGCTTGGCAATCTTTTCATATTTTACGAGTCAGATGAAAAGAGCGTAAAGCAGACTCGTTTTTTGAGGAACGAGTGATATTTTCGGGTAGCAGTTGGTTCCAGGTAAGGTTTGGAACTTTCCAATCACGGCAGTGTAAAGAAGATGCCTAACAGAATCACTCGTCGCAGTTGTTCCTCAAAAGGGGTAAACAACAAAATGGAGGCATATGATCGGCTAAAACAGAGTGGAGGTGATGGTAAGAACACGACCAAGTCTCAAAAGTCGATGATAATGTGATCGCAATGGTTATTTACCGAAGGTGGATTCATTTTTTAATGAGCTTAAACTCTAGTGGAACATATGCTCATCGCTAGGTTTATTTTTTAACGAGCTTGAACTTCGTGTAAAACTGCTCATGGCCTGGTTCATTTTTTAATGAGCTTGAGCCATACGACAACATATGCTCAAATTCGGTTTCACGTTTACACAAGCTTGAAATGAAAAACTATGCTTGTTATAAGTTCGCATGCCCCCAGCATAGTGACGCAAATCAAGGTGCATTCCCCCCAAACTTCATTGCATTCAACGAGGTGGTTGGAATGAAGGTTTACCTTTGAGATCTTTGAAAGACTCGACTTGGAAAGGGAGTTGTTTCATTTTTTAATGAGGTTGACACAGTAAAAGAACTATCCTCATGACTCCTTGTTTCATTTTTTAATGAGGTCGACACGAGATAAGAACCATCCTCGGAATCCACCGTATTTACAGTATTTGATAAAAAAATAAAAAACTAAAGAATGATTAATGTTGCTGGAATAATCTTCGCGGTATTCTAGAAGATGGGAACGATGGTGGTAATCTTCCCATGGTGCCTCTCTTATCATCATTGACTAAATGATTCCTTCGTTTGTAGAGTGTACATGCGACCAAGGATCTGAAGAGGTGCCATATTCCTTAGACCTATTTATCCAAACACTCGATGAGCGTTGATTTTGGTTTGCCCCCTAGGCCAAGAAATTGATTGCTACAATATTTCTAAAATGGTGATGATCCATGCTGACAAAATGTTAGGGAATCTTTTAAATCTTTTAGATATAGAAGATATCATATTGCAGGTTTCACTGTCGCCACTTCCGCCAGATTACTCGGAGGCGGTAGGGCAAAAGTACCCATTAAAGTAGGGTATTTTAGGAGGCCTACTCCGATATTTTGAAGCGAATGAAAGCTTCCATGGATAATTGGAATGCTCCCCGTAACTTGTGAACTGTTGGGGAGGAAGTTTTGTTGATCAATGATTGTAATTCCTCCTTGAAAAGGAAATGCAATCTTTCTAAAGTATGTTGACACAACTACAGCCATAGCATAAATCCAGGCCTTCCCAGTAGGATATTATAATCGAGGTTTCCATCGATAACTTCAACATCAATTTCTACTATTTTTCCCCCCAGTTCAATTTGCAAGTTACTTAAAATCCCGTATGGAGTGTATGTTCATCCATCAAATGCTTTTAACGTAGTTAACGATCGCGACAAGGGTGGTGAGCCTAAAGTTTTTTAGCAACTCATTGACATAATACATGTAGATGCCTCCTCATCAATAATTATTCGATGAACAGTTTTGTTGAGGGCTTTCACTTGAATGAGGAAAGCGAGCTGAGCTGGTAACTAAGGTTCATATCCTTTATAATTAAAGGCCACTAGATTGGAATCCGCTGGGTCAATCCCACCTATTGCTGATAATAGAGCCTGCTTCTGGGAGGAGCAATTTTGCAGTACCTCAAGTGTCAACATAGTGGACGGCGATTGGGCTAGGTCCTCTACTATATTATAATTTAGTGTTGCTCTGGCACGAGGATTAAATGTCGATTTGTGTACTACTCCCTTTGGCGGATTTATTGTTAGCTCAGGAATGATGGGTGGCACAACTTCGGTCGAAGTTGTTGTCGAACTACTAGGTTGACCAGTAGCCTTGTTGTTCGATAGCTGTAGATTCTCGTAATCTTTATTCCTTGTCGATATCAAAGCATCATTATGTTGTTTTGAAATGGACAACATAAGCACTTGGGATGGGAAAGCATTGTCACTAGAAACCAGATTGGTTCCCGGGTTTGGAAACGGATTAGTCAATACCGCTGAGGTTTTTGAACTCTTAAAGAGTTTCTTAACTTCAGCTTTATGCGGACAATCTCTCGTCCAATGATCCTCATCGCATATCTGACACCCCGAAGGGGGTTTCCTTTTCCCAGAAGGGTTTGCAGAAGATTTTTCAGGAGACGACTCATCCTTCTTCTTCTTTTTCCCTTTATTTTTCTTCTTGCCTCCTGGTTGCTTCAGTTGTTTGCCTTTGTTGGTCGACATGGCATTAACCTCCGAGGCGAGAAGTTCCTCATTTGCATTCTGACTAGAAACCATACGGGCTTTCTTCGATGTAGCCTTTGTGGTTTTCGTGCTAGTCATACCTATCATGCCATCGTCGGCATGAGAGTCTTTGTTTGATTTAGGAGGAGGAACAGAAAAATCTGGTCTAGGAGCATCAGGGATTTTGTCGTAGAGCGTGCCAGACTGAGTATAGATCAAGTCTAGATATTGTGCGTGAGCAATGACTTGCTCTTCAGTGAGGACCCCTCCCTTTGCCACATCTTCTGTAATAGAAGGTAACAATGACTTAATAAACCATTCAGCTAGCAACTGATCAGGAACATATGTTTCACCATTCTACAACGACGTTGCCACTCATGAATATGATCAGATATGTGAGTGGTTGTCGTTTGCTTGAAATTGGTAAGAAGCTCCGTTCTTGTTTCATACCTTATTGGTAACTGAAAATGGGTTAAAAAGGTTGTGGCAAGGGCGTTGAAGCTATCGAATGAAGCTCTAGGAAATTCAATGTAGCATTTTTCTACTGGACTAGTTAATGTTTGTTGAAAAAGGTGAAGCCTAATCGAATCATCATTGAGAGTTTTGGACGAACACCACAGATGAAAGGTCATCACATGATTCGACGGGTCTTCACCTGGATTTCCATTAAACTTAGGAATATCTGATGGAAGTTTATGAAGAATCATCGGCCACCAAGGGGCATAAGCAATTGGATCGTTTGTTAGCTGATTTAGATCCAGTAAGTCTAAAGTCGTCATGAAGGGCAACTGTTGATTCATGTTTGGCGAAGCATACCTAGGATAAGATGGGATTTCCTGAGCAGTGGGTCTTTGCATACCAGCATAATGTATTTGATGTTGATAACTTTGGAAAGGCTGATGGGCATAACCATTATGATATGGTTGGTGTTGACTGTTTTGAATATACGACTGCCCATTACCCGCAAAGCTTTGTTTCTCAAGTCCTCGGTAAGCTTGTTGGAATTGCGGTTGTTGATATTGTACCAGCCATGGTTGTGAAGCCATTTGGTGTTATCCAATACTGGTCGCCTGACCAAGATGAGGGGTAATAGTACCCGTTTGAGCCTAGGTCATTCCAGTTAAGGAGCCACTAATCGGTGATTGTGGTTGTGTCGTGGAGACAAGAGGTTGTTGTATTACGACTTGAGAAACTTTAGGTTGGCATACAACAGGCAACGCTCGTACTTGCGACACCGTCACAATAGACGGTGTAGTGGGGATATTCGACATAGGTAGACTTGGTTGCATTGAGTATACAACTCTTGGTTGTTGAGGTAGTATTGGCACCCAACCACTGGATGTAAGGGGAAAATGAAAGGGCATACTACCCCCCATACGCCGAAAATCCAGTGCTCAAAGGAAAGATTAGCCTTTGGAGCCCGGACTGCCCAAATTGATACTTTTGTGAAGCATCAATTTTCTGAGACTCAACATAAGAGATTCCAGATATTATTCCGGACGAGAAAATGGGAACAAACCATACTGTCGAAACAGTCCCTGGGTGGACTCCATGTAGCAGTTGAGAGCTAGTTGGGACAGATGGTATACCAGTGAACATTGTCGGAGTGGTGGCAGGAGGTTTTGTTGCCTCTGTATCGGATGACACAGTCCTAGATGTCGATGGTTGTCCAGAAATATCGAGTCTATCCAAAAGGCTTCCTAGCGATTCTACAGAAACTTGCGATGAAGGAAGACTATCTTCTGAAGTAGAAGGATGTAGGTGGATCCCAGTTCCAAAATGCAATGGGGTACTGGATGGAAGATCCTCCGTAATTTCTTCTATAGCAATCAGTCCAGGCAGAAGAGGTAGACCATCAAGTCCGTAAAATATTTCTGGTGCCAGAGAAGGTATAGATTCTGTAGCGACAGGTACTGGAGGGGCAACACCTTTTGAATCAACCCCAGGTGGAGTTGATTCCGGAATAGAAGTGTTTACCGTTACACTAGGATCAGTTCTAATGTCCTCTTATGAATGCGGAAATTCTTCTGTAGAGGCAGGGATACCAGAAACGATTGGAGTAATTGGAGTCTCTGAGAATGTTGGAACACAAGTTCCAACCAAACCAGGGGACTTTGACCCAATTAAATGAGTTCACTTGGCTCGGAATAGTTTCGTTTCCGGAGTCAAAGATGGTTGACTCGTTAGTCTCCGCTAACGACGGGGTTTCAATTGACTTTCTTCCACAATTGCGGATTACTTGATCAACTCAAAATAAAAGGGGAATATGTGATTCTGAATTAAATGAATTTTAGATGCTTTGACACAACTTGCTTTTTCAATTTTTAAGAGTCGAGAAAAAGCTAAAGATGACTCTAGTCGCCTTCAATTTTTAATGAGCCTGAAGTGAAAAGTGCTTAGATGGACCTTTTCTTTTAAGGAGTCTGAAAAGGAACGAAAGTGACTACTCTAGAAATCTAGACAGAGGTATTACCAAACCAATCACAAAACTGCATAATACTTTTTACAGTATGGCAGTCAGTCTTCCCGAATGCTGTGTTCAGTGCATTGCGATCGATAGGGCGGCAGACATGGCTTCCTAAGGATAAAGGATATAGCCTATTGTGGTCTCCCAATATATACTCGATGGTACATGGGAGCACAAATCCTTACTGGCACTTGTCATCTCAAAGAGGAGGAATCACCCAACTTACGATGAAAGCGATAGTTACCAGGCTTTACGACGTTGGAATACGTCTCTAGCCTAGACTTCTAAATGTTGTGCGTTAGGTTCCAAAGCGTTTTTATGTTCATTGAATTTATTTTATAGTTGATCTTTCTTAAGAAGTTTGCCTTTAAGGTTCACCACGTGATGTAGATATACAATTCCTAAATATGCAATCTAAGATGATAAACAGTCATTTACTCTTCTTTTTGCAATGAAAATCCTAGCTACTAAGGAAAGAGGAACGAGATTCTTTCAACATAGAGCAAAAAGCACACACTAGATGCACTGTCCTAAATCAAAATCAACAAGAAGTCTAAATGCAAATGCACATGCATGTATTTGTTTTCTGCTTCTTAATGTGTGGATGACAAAAAGAATGCTAAGTACAAATCTGAATTATCTTTTCTTTCAAAGCAACAATACTAACAATTTTCTCTTCAAAATACGAAAGGAAGACAAGGACGACACTTTGCGATTTTTGAATTGAAAACTGCTTTCGACACTTGAAATACTATTAATTCAAATCAAATACAAGAGTAA
>APFE031073379.1:11447-46026 GCA_000404065.3 Pinus taeda | reverse complement strand
CGAGGGGGCAACCTCCTTTACATTACATAAATGAACAATTCTTGGATGATTCAAATGAAAAGACCTCCTCTCTATATATAGGAGTCTAAGGGACCATAACATAATCAGAGCCTACATAACAATAATAATTCAAGGGCACAATAATAATAATAGTGGGCTTCTATGGGGCTCCATAGTAACAATATGGGCACTACATGGGTACATCAATATAATAATTGGGTTGTACTAATAACAATAAGGGGTTAATCTAGTAGTATAGGGGCCTAACAAAGTGGCAAAGATTTTGAATATAGATCCTTTGTCTGATATGGTTAATGTGGAAGATGACCAACCCGAGCTTATCTTTGGTCCGACATTAGAAGGCCAATCTGAGGATCGTTATGTGGCCCCTATTTACATCAAGCTTAGATTGCATGATTATGTTTTGCACAATGCCATGTTTGATTTAGGAGCCTCTCACAACTTGATGCTAAAGGCAATTCTGGAAAAATTGGGTTCAGACATCACTCGCAAGTACCATGATCTTTATTGCTTTGATTCGGGTAGTGTCAGATGTATTGGTCCTATTAAAGATTTGGTTGTGAATTTGGATCAGATTCTAGAGAAAAATGTTCTTATGGATGTAGTTGTGTCCGATATTCCCCCTAGATTTGGCATGATTTTATAGATCATGGGGTGCAAAACTCAAAGGGACATTGCAGTTGAATTTCTCCTATGCCACTATTCCCATCTTTGGTCAGTTGAGGAAGTTATATAGAGAGAAAAAGATGAAGTATATGATCACGAGAAAGGAGAAACCTTCGAATCATCCAATTAATTATGTACATACAGATTTAGAATATTTTCCTCTTTATTCTGACAGTGGTTTTAATGATGTAAATAGTCAATTAGCTGAAGTTGAAGATATACCAGAGATAACAGAAAATTTTAGAGTTGTGCTTGATCAAGAGAGACAAAGGCTTGAAAGTACCACTGAACAGTCAACATCCCACTAGGAGCAAGAAATTTATGGGCAACAGCCAAAGGTAGAAAAGCGGGCATAATTCCAGCACTTGGAGGAAGAAGCCGGCTTGTGGAGTATGGACTTTGATGGAGCAATAGGTAAGAAAGGTGCCGGAATTGGTATTTGGATACGCAACCCTATTTTCCTACCAAATAAAGTCCCAAGTAATGTAAGAGTTTGTTTCTACAAGTTGGCTTTTGATTGTTCCAATAATGAAGCCAAATATGAGGCATTAATTGTAGGCTTGAAAATCCTTAAGAAGTTGAATGCAAAAAGAATTTCAGTTTATGGCGACTTCGAATTAGTAATCAAACAAGTCAAGGGTGAATACCAAGCTAAACATCCTCGAATGAGGGCCTACTGTAATGTGGTATTAGATTTTTTAAGTTTGTTTCCAGATTTTACCTTGACATGTGTTCCTTGTGCACAGAATGTTATTGCAGATTCCCTTACTACAGCAGCCAGTAGCTTGAAGATCCCAATGAATTCAAACAATAAGTTGGAAATTCATGTGAAACATCACCCAACTGTCCCTGATAATCTAAGATATTGGCAAGTGTTTCAAGATGACAAAGAGATTGAAGAATTTTTGCAAAATGAAGGCAAATATCAAGACACTTCTATAGATGGCGAGTGAGATGATGGTGAACCAGACATGGAAGTAAATCAGATGGAAGTTTTGCAGCTGAAGAACAATGTCATCCCTAAAGGCTTTATACCTCTAGAGGAATTATTTGACCAAGATGATGTAGCCCGGAAGCCAAGTCTATGCCGACTGAAAAGGGAGTTGAAGATGTGAATATCAGAACAGCAAAAGATCCAAAGATGGTGAAGTTATCAAAGGCATTGCCTCCTCAGGCAAAGGCAAAATACATTAGTTTATTGTCTTCATTTACTGATGTATTTGCGTGGACTATTCAGATTTGAAGGAGTACAATAAAACTATAATTTAGCACATCATTCCAATCAAGCCAAACCAGAAGCCATTTCACCAAAAGTTAAGAAGGATAAATCCAAAGTTGTTGCCATCAATAGAGAAGGAGGTGAATCGATTATACAAGGCTGGTATAATCGTTCCAATAAGATTTTCATAATGGATTTCCAATTTGGTGCCCATGCGGAAGAAGACAAGTGAGATTAGATTATGTATTGATTTCAGAAATCTTAGTAAGGTGTTTTTGAAAGATAATTATCTATTGCCAAAGATGGACCACATACTCCAAAGAGTGGTTGGGGCATCTCATATGTCGCTAATTGATGGGTATTCTAGCCACAATCAAATTTTGGTCCATGAGGATGACAGGGACAAAACAACATTCACCACTTCATGGGGGACTTTCCATTATGCAAAGATGCCATTTGGATTAAAGAATGCTGGTGCAACTTTTCAGTGGGCTATGGATATCGCCTTTGCAAATGAGAAAGATGTATTTTTAGTAGTTTATCTTGATGATTTGAGAGTTTTTTCCAGTTCAGATGAGGAGCATATTTACCATCTGAAGATTCTTTTTCAATGGTGTAGAAAGTATGGCATATCTCTTAATCCCAAAAAGAGCTTGTTTTCCATGGATGAAGGGAAGCTTCTCAGTCACATCATATCCAAGGAGGGCATCCGCATCGATCCTGCTCGAGTGGAAGCCATTCAGAAAATTATTTTTCCTCGTAGTAAAAAGGAGATCCAAGCATTCAATGGTAAGATGAACTTCTTACGTCATTTTGTGCCAAATCTAGTTGAACATTTGAGGGAAATTACAAACATGTTGAAAAAATATAGTGTGGTAAAGTGAACCGAAGAAGCCATAAATTCTTTCAATTTGGTAAAGTTGGTTCTTTCTTTAGCTCCGATTTTAATCAGCCCAGATTATTCCCAAGATTTTATTTTATTTTCACTCACTTCAGAGGGTAATATGGTAGCGGTTCTTATGTAGAAAAGAGACCAGCTTGAAAAGCCAATTTCCTTTTTCAACAGGGCAATAAGAGATGCAGCCTTAAAGTATAACATTATTGAAAAGCAAGCTCTTGCCTTGGTGAAAGCTTTGAAAGATTTTCAGGTATATATTCTGCACTCTCATATTCTTGCTTATGTACCTAACGCAACCGTCAAATATGTTTTGGTACAGACAGATCCAGAAGGGAGACGAGGTAAATGGATCACAACTTTGTTAGAATATGACTTGGAGATAAAGCCAACAAAGCTCATCAAGGGCCAGGGTCTAGCAAAACTAATGGCAGAGTCTAATTTACATGCCTTGGACATAAAATTGATTGCTGCTATGTCCAAAGAAGATGAAGACAACTCACTCGTTCAGGTATCTGAAATTTTTCTCCATTCCCCTTGGTATTCAGATATTGTATATGTGCTCCAGCATCTTTTACCACCACCGAGGATGGCTAGAAATAAAATTAGAACTCTGAAATTAAGGGCTGCTAAATTTTGTATTATGAATAATGCATTGTATTGGAAAGATCCTTGAGGTATGTTGCTGAATTGTATGGTTGAGGAGGAAGCAAAACAGGTCATGGATGATTTTCACAAGGGAGATTGTGGAGGTCACTTATTTTGGAAGACGACGGCAAATAAAATTTTGAGAGCAGGGTACTATTGGCCTACCCTCTTTGCTGATGTCTATAAAACTGTTACAAGCTATCATGAATGTCAAAATTTTCAGGGAAGGAGAAAATTGCAGCCGCTACCTCTCAAGCCAGTTGAAGTAAGTGCTCCTTTCCAGCAGCGGGGCCTAGATTTTATTGGAGAGATTCATCCTACATCTTCAGCTCAACATAAGTGGATCTTAACAACAATAGATTATTTTAAAAAATGGATTGAGTAAATCCCCACTCATCAAGCGACAGTTGCGGTAATAACTCAGTTTCTTGAAAATAATATTTTGTCTTATTTTAGTTGTCCTAACAAGTTGATTATAGATAATGCAGCAGCTTTGAAATCCAAAAAGATAATTGATTTTTGTAAAAAATATCAAATTACCTTGGGGCATTCTACTGCATACTATCCGCAAGGTAATGGATTGGCAAAATCTTCAAACAGATCATTGGTTAACATCATCAAAAAGCTACTGGAAATAAACAAAAGGAGTTGGCACAAGAAATTGGTTAATGCAATATGGGCAGATAGAGTAAGTCAAAAGAAATCAATTGGCATGCCTCTGTTTGAAATAGTATATGGTATTTACACGGTGTTCTTGACATCTCTCATAGTCCTAGTTGTAAAACTTCTGCAGGAAGCTGGTAGCAAGGAGGATCATTTTCAGTGAAGAATAAACCAAATGATCCATTTACAACAGACAAGAGAGGAGGTTTTTCAAAATACCTTCAGGCTACAAGAGAGAATCAAGAAAATCTATGATCAAAAGGCAAAGATAGATAAGTTTCAGATTAAAGACATAGTGCTCAAGTGGGATGCTAGAAACGAGGACAAAGGCAAGCACAGAAAGTTCGAGAATTTGTGGAAGGGACCATATAGAATTGTTGCATATCGAGGTCAAAATGCTTTTCTCCTCAAAGAAATGAACGGGGAAGATTGTCCAGGAGGGTCGATCAATGGTCGACTGTTGAAACAGTATTATCTTTGAGAATTTTTCTACTGTCATAATTTGTCACTATGCATACCATTTTATTTACTTCATTGCAAAGCGTGTGCTGTCGTGATTCATTCAGTTTGGGGCCCAAAGTGAAGGCTATAAAACTGAAGGTCTAATGTCAGTTTTTAATTACTTAGTGTGGATTGTTTGAGTCAGTTTGAAATCAGTTTTCAGTCTTGTAATTGAGTCAGTTTTGAGTCAAGATATTGGTCTTAGTTTGCTAAAGTTATTGACTCAATTTAGCCCAATGGAAGAGGCACTGTCTGCTTTCCAGAGATCTGTAGTTCTTGGCACCTCCTAGGAGCTACCATCCCCATTGGAGCCAATGTTAGTGTCGGTATCTTCACCCCTCCATCAGTGATCAAAATCTCTTTTTGCATGCATTTTAGGTGTCCCATCCAATCAGCTACACTCCATTAGGTCATGGATCAACTGATGGTAGTGGTTCATTATCAAATTTCCCTCATGGTCTTTATCTGCTGGCCTATTTTCACAAGTTCAGGTCATTTACAAGCATTTGTTGTCATTACATTTGCAAAAGCCATTTTTACTGTTTTAGGTCTCATTAGGTCTAGGGTTTGCCACCATAGTCTTGTAAAAGCTCAATAACAGTTAGCAGGCACATGAGGAGGTCTAATAAGGTCACAAGATCAAATTTTCAATAATGATATACTCAATAAGTGATTTTTTCCTCAAAACCCTGTTTTGAGGTAAAACAGAGTTTTTATTTTCTATGTGTAAAATTTTTATGTAATTTTAATTTTTCTATATGTAATAAGCTCAAAGCTACTACCCTTGGTCACCTTGCCAACTCCAGCCACTCCAAGCAAAAACACAAGCATCAATGCATCAGTTTATCAAATGATTAAGAAAATTCAATTTCAATGGAAAAACAGAGTTCAAAACCAAAAGTGACTTTAACATTAGAAAAGTGGGTTTGAAATGAGTGAAAAATTAAAGTCCTTCATATTTAAAGTGAAAAAGGTCCTCTTGGTCATTTCATTGTGCAATTTTACTCTTGGAGAAGAAAAATCGCAATTTCGGAGTCAAAGAGGCAAAAACCCTATTTTTCAAGGCAATTTGGCCTAGCGCTGTGCATCAAAGGCAGTGCGCTGCACATCAGGGGTAGAACTACAGTGTAATTTTGAATTGGCGCTACGCATCAGGAGGGCACTACACATTGGGCCTAGTGCGCTGCGTGTCAATCCAGTTTGGTCTAAATCGTCCCAAATCATGCCATAACCCTCAAATTTGCTACATTTTCCCTCTACAAGTAAGTAACATCCTCCTAAGGTTGAATTTTAGGTTGCATTGGTGTTTTTCATAAATCTTGCATGTGAAAAATTAAACCCTAGTTTCTCTCCATTGTTTGCCATCCAATTATGCAATTTTCATCCCATCTTCACAAAAACATCATCAAACCCCTTTTCACTCTTTATTTACCCTAATACACTCCATTTATCCCATTTTCCCATATCCCACTCCCTAAAGAAATTATTTCCCTCACCAAACCCTAAATCCCTCACTAAACCCTAATTTCCCAAAATCATTCTCTTCACTCCCCAACTTCATTTCCTAAGAGTAAAATCTCTTCATACTCATCACTATTGTCCTCTTTCATCACCAATTTTCATCATACCTTCATCTCATCATTTTCCTAAGACAAGCACTATTGCAAGAAACAATGACTCAAGCTATGAGGGAGAAACACAAAGTGACAGTTCAAGAGACAGAAATGTATAGCCTAGGAGACCTCACAAGGGTGGGAAGATAATCAAAGAGGAGCCTATTAGCATTGTTTAACTTCTTGCTTGCCCTCTTGCCACCACTTGTTTCAGATACCAATCTTGCTTTGAGTTTTGTGAGCTGGTTGAGAGGGTTAAATATCATCATGAATTGGCTAGACAATTTGTCATCAACATGGAGGACAATATGTTACAGCTTATTGGCATCAACTTCACTCTTTCACCAGCCATTATTGCAAAAGAAACTAGGATGCCAGATGTGGGGAAAAGATGGAACAAAAGACAAAACATCAGTAAACAAAACTATGAACCCTACATTAAAGCTAAATATCATAGTCAATTGGGCAGGGTGTTTCCTTTTAAGTTTTTGGAGGACTGGTATGTGCCATTAATGAAGCTCATCATTAAATACTTCACATGTGAGGGAAGGTTCTCCAGACTCTATGCTTATCATATCAGATTGCTTATGCATTTTACTAGGGTTAGAATGATGAGCATACCATACTTCATTTGCAAAAACATAGAGAGGATGACTGTAATTGCAAAGAAGAAACCATACCCACTGCAGCTCAATAGCATTTATCAGTTTGCTGTCATCAAAATTATTGTTATGCACCAGCTGATTCATTTGGGAGTGCCATGGGAAACCTTCATTGCCCATGATATTTTCAAGGGACCTCAAATGTTTTCCAAACCTCAAGAGGAAGATGGACCTTCCGGGCAACAAAGGGAGCATGAAAGCAAAACTGAAGAGGCTCACATTCCTGTGTTTATAACTTATGGAAGGGGACAAGAAGACTTTTTGCAACTGCCAAACCAGTATTATCACCACCAAGGGTGGAAGGGGTCTCGTTCTCTTCACCAAACAACAAGCAAATGTTATCTTCACCTTGGGTGAAAGGGGCTTTGCCTTATTCTTCAGCAGAGCAGGTACAGGACAAAGGAAAGAAGCCATTGCATTATGAAGGGCCTTTTGAAGGCCAATACAGGGATTTCATCTTGATTGAGGAAGAGGACACTGATTTGGGCTCCCAAAGCTCAAGCCTTAAGGATGAGATCATCAAGGAGAAAGACGTTGAGATCTAAAGCCTATCACTTGACCTTGAGAGAGCTAAATGGATCATTAATTACCTTGAGCAACAAAACAAGCAATTGGAGGACAAACAAACAATCATGGAGCTGTAAACCATTAGGGAAAACCAGCAAATGGAAAAAAGAAGGAAAGTCAAGTTGACTTCACTAGAGCAAGAAATAGAGGCTGACCGAGAATCATGGTTGGAAAGAGTGAATGTCCACCTTGAGAAGCTTCTTAACAAGGCTAATAAGGAGAAGAACATGTTGTGACACATGGCCTATCAATATTTGGCCCAAAACAAAATTTGTAAGACAAGAATAAGAAGCCTAAAAGCCAAGCTAGGGAGAGCCTTAAAGGCCAAAAAGGAGCAAGACAAACTTAGAATCTTGGATGAAGCTTCCTTGGCTCAGCTCAGCAATTGATAAGCTTGCCTCATGCCAATTTTGAAGAATTTTGGATAACTTTTCGTCATTTCCAAATTTTTAATTGCAATACATAGGAATTTCCCTCTGATGTGCAGTGCCACTGGCGTTGCGCATTGAGATGGTAAATAATTTTGAGGAATGGCTTAAATTTTTAGATTCTTCATGAAAAAATATTAAAACCCAAAAAATTTCATGAATTTTGGAGGAGATCTGGGTCACCTAAAGGGCAAAAGACACCTCAAAAATGCCCTCTCTGCCACTTTTTGGACCCACAGAAAGCAGTCTTGGGAGAAATAATTTGTGGAGGGGAAAATGGAAACCAAATTCACAAATTTTACTTGTCCTAGAAAGTGGATAGATAGACCTTTCCATCAAGCCATCTTGGAGAAAATTTGGTGAAGGGGAAGGCCTCCAAATTCAACTTGGAAAATGTGCTTCACGATCTATTTAGAATAATTTCCCCCCCAACAACTGACGAGTCAAGATATAGGTCATGGGATTGCATTCAAAAATCATTGTTGTTGTGCACAAAAGGATGTGGTGTTGAAAGTTCCGAACAGGCTAGATGGTAGCCAAAGCCAACTTCTTGACATGTGCATAACACATTTTAGTGTCGAGGAGATTCTGACTGAGGTAGTAAATTACATGTTCTTTGCCTTCATCATCGTCTTAGACCAAGACCATAGCAATGTTGCTAGAGGCTGTAGCTAGGTAAAGGAAGTAATCTTGATAATAGTCTGGAGAGTGCAATATAGTAGCATTTACGAGGACGGCCTTGAGATCATCAAAAGATTTTTGGGCCACCTTGTCCCAGACAAAGGGTGTTCCTTATTTTAGCAACCAGGTAAATATTGTGGCTAGCCTAGCATAGTTTGGTATAAAACAATGGAGAAAGTTGGCCTTTCCTTGGAGACTCTAGAGTTGGTGTAGTGAGGATGGAGGGGGTAAATTTACAATGGCCTCGAATTTTAGCAGATCCAGGCGAATACCATCCTTGGAAATGATGAAGCTGAGGAGTCATCCCGATTCTAAGCAAAAAACACATTTTGTGGGTTTAATTGAATGTTATAGTGTCTACAACACAGAAACATCTGCTGAAGATGGACTGGGTGATCTTGGTGCTTACAAGAATGAACGGGAAGGTCATCCAAGTAAGGCTGGACAATGTTGCGAATATCATGAAATGCATAGTACATTATCGTTGAAATGTGGCTCCAACATTTTTAAGGCTGAAAGGGAGCTTCTTGCATGCAAACATACCCCACGGATAGATAAAGGTTGTCTTTTCTTGATCATCTGGTGCAATGTTGATCTAGTTATAACCAGAAAAACCATCCATAAAGGAAAATATCTTGCTCTCGGCACATTCATTAATGATTTGTTCAATGAAGGGAGTAGGATAGTTATCATTAGGACATGCACGCTTGAGATCTCTATAATCAAGGCAAACGTGGATCGTGCCTTGTTTTTTAGTCACCAGGACAATATTGGGCACCTAGTCTATAAGGGGGATGGGATAGATGAACCCAGCTTTGAGAAGCTTTTCAACTTCACCCTTAATAGTGGCTGCCTTCCTTGGGTGCATCGGGCAAAGCCGTTGGCAAACAGGCTTTGTGTGTAGATACATTGGTATTTTGTGCACTGCAATGCTAGGATCAATGTCAGGCATTTCTTAATGGGACCATGCAAACACATCACGAAATTCTTGAAATAGACGAGTATATATCTTGATCTCATCTGGAGAACAAGATACCCCAATATGAACGTGTTTAATGATATTGGGTTTGATAGAAATGTCAATCGGCATCATTTAGGTAATATTACCTAGATTTCCTTCTGACCATGCTTAATGAGTAAGAATTGGTAGTGGAAACAGAGAAGAGGAATCTTCGAAAATGGTAGACATGACCACCAGGTGAGGGGGGAATGAGGAGCGATGATGAGTATCGATCCAAGGTGGTTCCTCGAGAGACATGACTTCCATGATACCTTAATCAGCAAGGAAGGTCTCAGCTAAGGGATCATGCGATTCCAGAGTGCCAAACCACAGGGATTGAGAGTACGTAATGAAAGAGGTCTTCGACATAAAAGAATTAGAGGATGCAGAGTTCAAAGCAGAAATAATTTCCACGTAATTGACTTCGGTAGGACTAAGTGGCATAACCTCACCCCAAGTATCAACATGATCTGGTGTAGGTATGACCCAAGGATCAGATTTGATCGAGATCATGTTGACAGAGGAAACATGAGGAGGTGGGAGTAGAAATTTCCCACTAAGCCATAATCTTTGAAGAGACCTATCCCCATGCTCTCATAGTAAGCATTAGTGTGCTTGACGTACAAAACATTGTCATCTAAGGAGGAAGAGGTAAAGAAAGCCAACCGGTCGAGGTGACAATATTCCCTTGATGGGAAAACCAATCACTCGAAATAAAGAGGAGGCCGCGACATGCATGGCATGGGTCCAACTTCAGCCGAGTAGAAGGTTATAATTGAGATTGGCATCAATAATTTCTACTTCAACTTGCACTATCTTACCTTCCAGGGTGATGGCAAGGTTAGGTAAGACACCGAAGGGTCTCGAATAGCACCCATCGAAAGCTTCCAAAGTGTTCGGAGATTCATTTAGTGTAGGAGAACCAATAGCCTTTCAACATGCAGTTGACATGATGCAAGTGGAAGAACCTTCATCGATGACAGTCCGGTGGATGGTCTTCTCATTGATGATTACCTGAATAAGAAAGGAAATCTGATGAGGGAGTCATGGAACATGGTTCTCTATATCAAAACATATCAAATTGGAATCGGTAGGATCGATGCCCCCAATAGTTGACAACAAAGATCTCCGCTAGGATGGGTAGCTTTGGAGTACATTGAGAGCCAACATGGTTGTCGGTGCTTGAGCTAAATCCTCAACAATATAGTAATGCTTAGCAACTTGGGTGTTGGGCTTATACGAAGATTTCCGCAGCACACCTTGATAGGGTAGCTACATAGCAGAATCAAGGTTAGGGCACTCAATATGAAGAGGGCCAGAAATCGAGGTAGAAGAAGAGGGTGTAGCTTCTTTCTCATTCCCAGCCGTCGAAGCAGGAGTGTTGAGTCTTGAAAGTGTCATACATTTCCATTACACTTTCACTATTATGTCCATTATATCACCTCCATTTCACTACTATGTCACCACATTCATCCCACTTTCATTATCATTGGGCCACATTAATGTTTTTCCAATCTTTATTAATTCTTAGCCTTTTTAAGTGAATTTGTGGTTAAAATTTAGAAAATAATGTGCATATGCTTATACCTAACAAGTGGGTTGAGATTGTTGACATGTGTAGGTCAAAAGGAGGCTTCTAGAAGACCCTTACGTGGCACTCTAAGGCCAAATTCGAATTTAAGTGGAAAGAATCATGGGATCATGAGGATATGTGTCACATCTCCTAATTGTATTGTAACTCTAAGAAGACATGTTTCTTATCAATTCCTATTTTGATTAGGACTCTAGAGGTAGAGGGAGAGATTCATGGACTCTCATTAATGAGATTGTTTCTCATCTTTTTGTATAAATAGGAGATCTATCTCCTTCATTTGTTAGTCTCAGCTTATTAGCTTAGAGCTTGGAGTTCTTTAGCTTGGAGTTTGTAGTTCTTCCTTGATGGCTTTTGAAAGCGTTGGAGAGCTTTGTTGTACTTTCTAATTTTGAAGAATTTGAATAAAGCTTTAATGTTATCAACATGGAAGGAGATGTGAAGTAGATGTCACGAAGCACATTAGAATGTAAGATAGAGTAGATTTTATTTTGTAATTTTGCTTTGATTTCATTATGTCATTTGGTTGCTTTCAAGTTTGATAGATTAGATTTTCCATTCATGCAATTTTAATTCATGTAAGTGTGTTCAACCGGTTGATTGTAGATTAGTTTTTCTTTACATGTTTTTGCATCAACTAGTGACATGAAATTAACCTCTCTGCTAATTTTTTTTTTTTGCTTTCCAGTTCTGTTTTGATTTCAGTCTTCTTTACTTGCTTTGTTAGTTAGTTTAGAAATCAACTTGCTCATATCATTGACGGTTACCTCCGAAAGCCATAGTTGGACTACTGGCAAGGGATTGAATCATGAATGTGTAATTTGATTTTAGTTTTACTTTCCTTGCAATTTTTTATTTCTTTGAGTGCAGTAGTTTAAATCACTTTTCTATATTTAGACAGCAGCAAAGATAATAGTTTCATGATCAGTAGTTCATTATTTACTTGTTTTAATTAGCAACACATTTTCCATTCTTGTTCAAGCATTACTGTCATCACTAGTACATTCTAAGACCTTCTGAAGTGTTAAGTTCTGGAAATCGTTATAGAGGACATAATCGCCTTAAAATCTGTATCCATACTTGCCTTCTAGAGACTTAGGAATAGGATTTCCATTTGCATTAGACACTTTAGGAAACCAACAAAAACAAAACCCCCAAACAAAATAAAATCTATAAAACAACGAAGTAAGGAAAAGGTTAACTAAGCACATATGGTGCACCACACTTCATCAGTTTACGATACCCGGATTGATAATTTATGTAGAGCAATTTAAGACGTTAAATTGACTAGACACAATGTGTGCCTAATCTCTTGCAACTCCCTATAATTAATTTGAGAACTATAATAGTTCAAGACCTAATGCAAATTTATCCTAATGTTGCCTATAATTCCTTGCCTTTGCTCCACTTTCATATCCTTAATGCTCAACACATATTGTGACATCACTCAAGTTAGTCCAAACAAGAATCACACAAAGTATCTTTATTTGGAATAGATAAAGGATTTGATGACAAATACAATGACTCTAAGGTTAGACTACGTGAGCCCAAAGACAAATGAAACCAAGTAAAATTGAGCCACCCAAATTTAAAAAGAAATGGAGGAAACTCGTTCCAAACACTTGAAATCAAGAGAGATCACACCTAAAATAATAAGTTTTCATGAAGATAAATGAAATTGATACAGAGACATAACAAGTCCTTCTAAAGGTCATTTGGATGTAGATTGGGTGGTTGGAAGAATGTTGTTATCTTCCCCACCTAGGTTTAATTCCCTCACTGACATGTTGATCTTGTAATATGCATATCCTTGTACTGGCTTCGAGCCTTGTTGTCTAAGAGTCTCTCGAGGACCAAAACATACATATTCATCATATGGAATATAAATATATTTTCAAGGGATAAAAAACAAAAACAAAAACAAACAAACAAAAACAAAAAAAAACAAACAAACAAACAAACAAACAAAAAAACAAACAAACAAACAAAAAACATACATATTCATTATATTGAATAAAATATATTTTCAAGGGGAAAACAAAAAACAAAAAACAAAAACAAAAAAAGCAAACAAAACAAACAAACAAACAAACAAACAAAACAAAACAAACAAACAATAACCTCTAAAGGAGAAACTAAAGCAAGAACACTATCCCCTAAACTTAAACTAAAGATAATCCTAGTAACTGTAATCCCTTCAAAACAAGCAAACAAACTAACTAAAGGAGAAACTGAAGCAAGAACAATATCCCCTACACTTAAACTTAAGATAATCCTAGTAACTGTAATCCCTTGAAAACATAAAGGAAACAAAGGTGGTAGCTTACTTGTATTTTAGAAGAGAATTAAAACCCTAAACGCATGCCAAACCAAAATGCTAGTACTCACCAAACCAAAGTTAGGATCTCTAGACCAAAGTCTTCGTATAGGAAAGCAAAACTACAACACTATAATCCCATATTGTTGAGGAGAATTACCTTCCATGGGTTCAAATTTGTGTGGAGCTAGATGTTTACGCATGTGAGAAGATGGGAAGGGTTTGTTTTCATAACACGCTCTACAAAATAATGAGTTTGTCGTAAGATATATCATTTGCCTCTTTAATTTATTGATACATGCCTTGTTCTCCATGATAGTCTCAAAGGATAGGTTGGTTGTATAGCTTCCATTGATAACAATGTCCCCTACTTTTAAAGCAATGGTTTGATTAACAACATTATCCCCTAAGGAGATATTCTCTCTTGGAACTTGATAATTGAACTTGATTAAATTTTCATAGGATAATTTATTTGTTTTGTCGACTCTAACATTGATGGCAAGAGAGTATTAGTTAAGTTGACATACATGACCATGTATCTTGTAATGATCTTTCAGTTCTTCATCATGATTAAGTTCTTAATGCAAGAATTAACGATGATCTTCAAATCTTGCAATAATGCATGGACTTAGAGTCTAATTATCAATTAATATACTAAAATCTCTGACAAATGAAATTTATATTGTTCCTCTAGATTTTTTATAATATAATTATACTAATATTTAGGATCTATAATATATAAAATATTTTTATGTGAAAGTATTTCAAATAAACCCCTTCACTTAAAATTTATGTTTAATAACGAATATTTTATATATATATTGCAACCTTCTAATAAGAAAATTTACAAATTTTATTTAAAAATATATATATATATAAAATAAATAATTAAAATCACTCTTCTTGAATGCATTTTTCCTATATACGAAAATGAAAGTGTACTTATACTTCGGAAGAAATTAAGCATAGTTAACATCTTTATGAAAACATACCAAACAAGAAGCATCTTATAAAGTTGTTGTTATATGCCTTTGAAGATAGAGGAAAATGAAAACAAAATAAAAGACTCGTGATGACTTTAAAAACCTAGGAAAATAAAACATAAAAGCAATGCTACATTGATAAGACATTTGGAATTTACAAATATCATAATCTAGACATATCGAATATGAAGATATCATAAACTAAAAATAGAAGAATTGGGGACTCCATCCCTTCTTTCTTCATAGATATAGAACCTTCATTAGAGAGTGTGTCAACATCTACATCCATAAATATAAAATAAAACTTTTAGGTAGACCTTGAGCTTCCTCGGAGAGGGTGTCAACATTCACATCTAGTTAGTTAGTTACTTATAGATATGGGTAAAAGTGATTTGATGGGTTTGAGTTGAATATATAAATATGGAATTTCTTTTATTCTAATTAATTTGAGAATTTTCTAAATATTTGAATATGTTTTGTTTCTTTCCTTATGGTTTACTTTATCAAAATTTCATTAAAAAATAATTTCAAACTTTGGTTTATATTTTTATTTTTCAGGAAAAAAAAAAAAAAAAAATAAATAAAATAAATAAAATTGTATATTTTTGTTTTATTTTGAAATCAAAAAATATATATCGAATTGTTTTTCTTTATTGAGAGTCTAAACATCAAAACATTTCATCACGGTTTCAAGAGGACTTAATAAAAAATAATTTAGATAGAATTATCCTATAAACCAACATATATAGATACATTTCAAAATAATTTTATGAAGGCAAAAACTAGTACACAAGAGAAAGTTGACCTCATTATTATAACCAAGAAAAAAATATGACTAATATAGATACCTTTAAAACTCAAGCAAAGACACCCTCCCTTGATGTTATGTGCATACCATGAGCCTTTCATCTAAAACAATATATTATTTTGATATAAGGTTTGTTTATTGATTGAAACTTCTATAAATGTGTTCTACTGAAACTGAAATAAAATGCCCCTAAATATCCATAACCATGTTGTGAAGGAACCAAAACAAGGCTTTCCAACATAGATTTTCCTTGAAGCCATTATGTTGATGTTGATCAACACTGATCAAAGCTCATAAACCATTGTGAACGTCTAAAACAAATTCTTCCCTAACTAATATTATTCATCAAATCAAATGATAGATAAAAGACTAGTAGGTGGGACCCCTCTTAAGAGAAAATTTACGAGCAATGATTCAAGACTTGTCATCAAATTATCGTTTCCAACACCCAGTCAATATTTCACTTCATAAAGTCATACACTATTGGAATGGAAAATCATATGGTTCTCAAGGCACATTGACTATGATTATTCATGGGACATATATATATATATATAGATGGGGCAAAATATAACATTACTATATATATGATTTTGAAAATATTGGAAGTATAAACTATTTCAATGTCAAAGGCCTCTCGGCCTAGGTCGAGAGGTTTTCCTTTTTGTGAATGTGTCACTATGGTCATTTCACACACCATTATAAATGTGTATGTTGTTTGATTAGGTATGGACAATTAGAGCACACATATAATATAGCCATCCTACTAGGGTATCTCATTTATATAATGTTGGTTTAAGGCAAATGCATACTTATATGATATGGTACCCAAGCATTTGATATATGTCATAACATATGTTTTGAGATTACATAGAGTTCTAATATGATCTTGTGCGTAAACTTTAATGGCCAAGTTTTGATGGTTGGGTTGCTATCATAAATGTTTGGGATCTCGCCAGAAACTTGACATCATTTGATTTGAAACTATACGTGATATGATTATGATAGAGTTATTAAATAATGTGGGATTTCCATGAAATTTGTCACGTTTTTCGATTCACCATATTTATTAATATTGGTGATTGTGTCTTTGTAATTTATGACATTAATATGACATGTTGTGTTGGTTGTCTACTTGGAATTTCCTCCGAGTTTCGATTGGTTTGGTTATCATCCCCTGTGTATCGTATACCCTTACATGGTGCCCATCCCTGTCAGCATGTGTTTATTCAATCATATGAAGGTTCCACATTTTATATAACATTGAAGCCTAATCTCGTTAACGAGTCATCCCGCTCTTTACTCTTGCATTAACTCACCATTACTTGGAGCCATGTACTTTGGTTCTTGGTCATTCGCAAACCCTCAAACAATTCCATTATCATCAATTCGCAATCCTTTTCACTCTGCAAATAGTATTTGGTTAGTGATAAGGGTTTTTTGCTTATGGAGCTTAGTAACAAGGAGGATAAAACAATTTTATGAATTGAATTGAATCTCTGGAATGTTCTTGCTCACCAGGGATGTTTGAATTGGTTTTTTTCATTAACTTTGTGAACTTCTGAGTCCTTTCCCTATCATTCTTGTTCCCTTTACTGGTGTGTGTTAACGAATATGTATGTATAATTGGTCTCAAGTGGCAATAATGTTGGTCTCATAAGTTTACAAAGGTTTTGTGCCAAATATTGTTTAAGTCACATGCTCTTACTTAAAAGCTCTACATATTTTTCTCTTGTGCATTACGACATGAAGCCTTTGAGGTTATTAAGCCTTGGGCTTACACTGTCTGGTGTATTAAAAAAGGGAAATACCCTAATTATGTCAGTCATGGTCATAACATTTTGGCATTTTCTGAATAGTTAATTCATTAAATAAATTGAACTATTATCCATGGTCGTTATTATTTTCTTCCCGAGTAATTCATTTGGTGTTTCAATTATTCCATCTGTGGTTCTTGAAACCTTTTGGCTTGTTTCAACAGTTGAATTATTACCATATGGTATCAGTCAAAAGTGTTGTCATGCTCATTGTAATTATTTTTTATCAATACTTAAGAGGCCTTAAATTTATCTATCATGTTGTGTGAGGGAGCTCTTAAGGCCCTAGAGATTTAGGAAAACAACCTACGCGAGGCCCATGCATAGGAATTATGTCAAACCATTTTTTACTAATGTGTGAATTGTAAAACCTATTCCCATAACAACACAATTTTATCATTGGTATAGTAACACATTACACAATCTATGTCACGATACTTTGTTCCATTCGGCCATGAGTCCAGGTTTTCCTAATTATCTGACTTACCTTCTAAACAAATCATGCATATGTGTCTTTTCATCGGTCAAGCTCAATTTTGTTACTAATACTTATGTTTCTATTTCGTGGTATTTGGATATGATTCTTGTTAGCCCTCACAAGTTCGTAACTATTGATTGTTGGTCATATTTTGTTACACACTATGGGATTCAATTGCATCCTCTTAATATACTCATATTCCATAACAGTTCTTTGTTCTTTACTATGTGAATCGGGCGTATTTAAATCAATTTATTATATATATGTGCGTGCGTGCGTGTGTGTGTGTGTGTGTGTGTGTGTGTGTGTGTGTGTGTGTGTGTGTGTGTTACCATTCTCCTTTCCCTCATTTAATTATGTTTCCTCTTTGGTGTTGTAAACTCAGAGTTCATCCTTGAGTTGATGTTTGACGCCACATCTTTTATTGCATGTGAGTAATTTCATGAATTCATTTGCAGAATGAGTTTTTTTAATTGAAATAGAAGAAGAGGTAGGGGTAGGGGAGGAATGAATAGAAATCAGTATTTAGGTGTAAGATGAGAAAGAATACCGAGAGTTTCTACTCATTTAGATTTCAATTCTAAAGAATTAAGGCAATTGTTGCACACAAGTGTGGTGAACTTACTGTGTTAGCCTGAACATCAACTGAAGGTGCAACCTCCACCACAATAGCCACCTTTTTCTCAACCACCTATGGGTGTTCATGTCCCTTCGCATATGTTTTCCCCTTTGGTTAATCCAAACAATGGTGTTTGGGGTCATGTTGTTTATGTGTAGCCTTTACATTCAATACAGCGTTGGTCTATTGTTTCTCCACCCAACCCTCCTCCTGAAGCACACATGTCACACTTGCAATCTGCCACCTCTCATATAGTACATACTCCTCCTGCAGCACCCCGACCATCCATGCATGCTACTCAACATGCTTCCTCTGTGCATCAAATTTCAAGACAACCAATAGTATCAACTGCTTCACTTGGCTAGTCATCCAAACATCCAATTATTCCCTTACCTATTGCCAGTGAACAAAGGAAAAATGCTCAAGCCACCTCTTTTGTTTCCTCCCATGGTTCATGTCACATCCACAATAAGAGGAATAGCAAGCAGATTGAACCCCTTCTCACAAGCAAAAGGATTAGCCTTGGCATTGACAACACATTACATTTTTGGTACAGAGTATTTGGCATGATTTACTCAATGCTATTGACATGTTTATAAGTTTATGTTACTTCTTTTGACTGACTATTTGATGTTGCACTTATATTTATTACGACTCATCTTTTTTAAGGGGGGTATTATAGTTCTATTTATATATATCTTGCACTTCATATTGTTGTGGTACCACGTTGGACATAAATGATTGATACAATAATAAGAAGGATGGGAGGTGCAAGGCTTTTGGAGTTTATATGATGATATTTTGATATGAGAAATGTGAATATATGTTATATATGTTGGCATATATAGATTTTATGGATATGCTTTGGTTATGGTATGTTTTATGATTGTCAGCATAATTGAATATTTATGTGATAAACAAATTGAATGGCCCAAATTTCTAATTTATTTGTGCATTAAAGAAAACAGAGAATGAGGCTAATCAATTAGACAAAGAGAGGGTCCCACCTATTAGAGTCAAAATTCTTAATTAAAATAGTTTTGTGAACAACCTTTAGAAATCTCTCCTCTTGTTATCTAATTAGCGTAATTATATATACAATTAATTTTATCATTTGAACTTGAAAAATTCCAAAATTGTCTGGAGTCGCTTTGAAAGGGGGGAGATCTATGAAGGCATAGAGAGAACTTTTGAGGGAGAGGCATGTTATAATTTTTTGGTTGTTATCTTTTCGTTGATTTTAATTTTTCATAAAACTTAAGGCTAATCTTGATGGTGACAACAACCTTATATCATTGAGTGACAAACTAGGTGGCTCCATTAAAATTCCTGAATATTTAATAGGTATCTTGTATCTTTCTGATTCATTTATTATTCTTTGAAGATTTGGTTATCTTTGTGAGTGCTAACAATAATTTATTTGCAAAAAGCAAGTTGCCC
The DNA here is from genome assembly GCA_000404065.3 of Pinus taeda. NCBI lineage: Eukaryota > Viridiplantae > Streptophyta > Pinopsida > Pinales > Pinaceae > Pinus > Pinus taeda. Next base: position 26,409 of record APFE031073379.1, on the reverse strand, counting down.
CCATCTTCACTCGCATAAAGGATTTCATTTTGCTATCATTCTCACTTGTTCTCGGATTATTGTATATGATGCTATTATATTGCAGTAGTATGTGATTAGGCTGGTCAAAAGTTTTTGCAAAATCTTGCCTTTTTCAGGATTTTGGTTGTACTTTCTTCCATTTAGTGAAATCATCATTTATTCTTCAGTCATATGATCAAAGTATCTCTTTGTATTTAAACTAAATTTGATTTCAACATTTCTTTTTATTGCTTCAGCAGCTTATGCTTTACAAAACTTAAGGCATCTGCCTACGCTGTGATTATTTCGCTACCTTGCTTTTATATTTATAGCAACCTATGCTCTACAAAACCTTAGGACTTTTAGCCTAAGCTCTAACTAGCTCGGTGATTTTTTTTTTAAATCTGATTTGAATTTCTTGGTTTTCTTTTTTCTATTACCTTCAGTTACAAACATCCTACCTTTATATATATATATATATATATATTATATAGTAATGTAAATATTTTTCTTGTTTTCCTCTATAGGCATAAAGTCAAAAAAATCATATAAGAAAAAAGCACAAACTTCATTTAATTTCCGAGCACACTGCGTCACTATCTCGTTGTGATAACGAGATTCGAGGAGTTGATTTGTTTAAAGTATGTCAATATTAAAGCAATCATCAACACATTCCACCATAGCCCTTAAGCCCCCTGCCACTAGGAGACATCAACTCCCACTATCATTGGCATAAAGTATTAACACCTAGAGCACGAACAATTTTTTCATTAAGTTTATTCCAAACCCAACACCCAACTTTAAACAATAAGCATGTTTTTGTGAAATAAATAGTACCCTTCCTACTCCACATAAAGTAGGAGACCCTTGGATGCACCATCACAGTAGCTCCAAACCATTAATTGTTTAAACATCAGAGCATTTATAGCCCTAGGTACTTTAGGGACTAATGCTCTTTGTATTTCCTTAATGACACTCCAATTTTGTGAGCCACAAACTCTTAGTTACTAGTCTTGTCCTTAAACAAAATTTGATTTATCTTGAGCTAAATTCCCCATAATGCATAGCTACCATGATATTAAAAAATATTTAATCAATGGATCTCTCACACATTGCCTCATTTTTTTGTGTAAGTTAATTTCTATTACCTCAGAATAACAAATTTCATCATTCCATCCATCACAGATAAGCACAAGATATGACAATATATTTACTACATTCCCGGTGTTAGATCTCAAGAAATATATATATATATTATATATATATAATATAAGATGTATATATATTATATAATATTATATATAATAATATATATAATATATTTTGCGGATATCATCATTTCGGGATTGTAGAAAAAATGTAGATGAGACAATGACAATATTTCTTTGATATATTTCCATTGTCGAAGGTTCTTCCATATTTGTTGTTTCCTTGTCACTATTTGAGTGATATGGTTCATGGATATTTTTGTGCCCACTCATTGACAAAACAAAAATCATGGCTAAGTCCCTTTCACTTTTAGTTGATGGGTGGACCTCCTCCTTTAATGGATAAGATGGCTCCACATGTGGTTGAGCTGAGTCTAAAGGAGTTGATTTGGCGGTATATGTATTTTGTTGTTATGACTTGTCCTACTTGTGAGCCAAATTTTCTTAGATCCTTTTGTTCCCTTTGGATCTTGCCATCCATGACTCTTTTTCTTAGCACATAGGTGGGAATAGGACCCTCGCAAGAAAAAGATAGGAATTTTGAAGATGATCGGGTTGTTGACAAGTCGTGCAACGAAAAAAAGTGTTTTTATAATCCACTAGTTGAAATAAACCCTATGCGTCCACTTTAGAAGGATTTTACCAAATAATCCTTTACCAAGTTCCACTTCGCCACATATGCGAACAAATGTGACTATGCTTTCAAAATCCTTTCATTGTCTATTTTGATGAATCAACCTAGTAAGTTTCCCACATTGGCTAAGATATCAGGTTTGTCAAATGGATGAGCAAGTTAGGACACCTTACCCGGATTGGATTTGCTAGAGTTGTCATGGAAAGAGAATTAAATCAAGAAACTGTGGTTGAAACGAGAGACCATAACAACCCCAGAATCAGGGTCCTTAATAAAAAACCTTTCGTCAATCCTTTAAATTTCTAAAGAGAACTTTCCTTTTGAACGAAAATATATCTTTGTATTTATAAGACCAGTTCTAGTATACCCATTCCTGAAGAGCAGAGGTTGATAGCCAAAATCCACTAAAATGACAAATAATTATGTGTCATTCATAAGTTTTAGCCATGAAGTTGGTTACAAGGTTATTCACTTCAAGAGATGCAATGTTCATTTCCTTATCCACAACGAATGTTGGCCCTGAGATATCTTTAGGGTTCAAAGGTGAAAATCCTAGCTATAGGTAATCCTTAAAGGAATTGGGCTGGGAGGAGGAGGATGCACCCCATCCTTTTGATCCACCTCTTAGTATTGAGACTAAATAAATAGAGGCATCCTTGCTATGCCATACTCTCTAAGAGGATTTTGGGTGCTGAAGTTGCCTTCCGCCATGTAGGAGCCAAATATTGCCAAAGGTGATTCACAGTCGATCCTGAATTCTGGTGGAAATTGAAGAGACGAGATATGAGGCTTTGACCAGTAGACAGAAGGAACCCCCTAAGAATGGTCTCACAAAAACCATAAAATTCACAAAATATAAGGTAAAAACATCATCTTAGAAGCAAGAAATACTCTCTAGCATAAACTATTTTCCCTGATTTTCCAACATTTGAGTTTGGGTAGGTTTATTCAGATCCTCCTTTAGAAGCAAACTAAAGCCCTCTAAACTTACAAATCCTGCTAGCACGTGCTTATGATCTAGGGAAAAAGAGAGTTCTTGCTTGATGTAAGGGTCAGCCTTGGATATAGAGTGTTGCTCCATATGCGTAAATTCCTCCAAACACTTGAAATTGTTCCAGGGTTTTACCCATAGTTGGCTCTATAGAGCTTGGTATGATCGTTGTCCTCAGCCTCTATGGCCAGTTAATACATAGTTCTTGTCGCCAGTTTCTCTTATGTCACCATCACTCAAGTAAATGATATATCCTCACACAACACCTCATAAAATGCTCTAAATTATTTGATTTATATACAATAGGAACATTTAATCCTTGAAATAACTCTCTCCGTACCTACTTTGCAAAGGAACAATCCACAAACAAATGATTAATTGTTTATTCTTTTATCCTGAATAAAACACGCATGTCCATATCATCCTCCTTTTTTAACATTGTTCCAAGTTAAAATCTAGTTTGTCATTGTCATCCATGACAAAATATGAGTTTTCAATGAGCTCTTCCACTTATAAAAAGTTAGAGACCATTATTTATCTTCCCTATGTGACGTCTCATGTGATAATGCATCATAACCCAATTTTGTGAGAAGAACACCATTTGCCTTATTCCATCTCCATACTAACACACCTTCCTCATCCCGTAATAACAGAAATCTCTGTGTTAAAATTCATGCATATGTGTTCCATTATGTGGCTAAATCACCTTGCTTAAACTTTAAATAAAGTGTTGATGAGATAAAAGAAGACCTCTAGCACTACTAAACTCCAGTGCCCCCTAACTATACCCATTGAGAAAAACCAAAGCATGGGTCATGTAAATAATTAGCTCACCCATCTAAAGAGGAATCCTCATTTGATTAGCATTCTGTAAAATGCCAACCAGTGTCTAACTTGAGAAAACAATTGGAAAGTAGGAACATGTCTATCATCAAAAAATTGTGAATTCTAGCAACCCGGGATAATTGGCAAGACAAAGATTTAAATTATTTAAGTTCCAATTAATGAAAATATAGTCTCATATATTCCTCTTCTGACTCTTGATTCCAAACATTTGAGATTCCTATGAACTACTTTATTTCTTAATGATATTGTCTTTCAGATTAATCACATCATGACGATTTGGTCAATGTTTTGAACCATCTAATGTGGTTCATCCTCAGGACAAAGGCGAAAAAAATCAATCTTTCCAAATGATTAATAACAAAGATGCATCCGGATCCAGAGCTAGCCATTATGAATTAGCCATTGTGAATTAGTTAGCAAATAACTATTAGGAATTTGTTCAATACATGAACATTTAACTAGCAGGTGAATTGTCGTTTCAGCACCCATCCTACACAACATGTAGATCTCAAACACATACACATTCCTTTTTACATTACTTCCCAAGTTAAAGCCTTTTTTTGTTGGTATGTTAAAGCCTTCCATTAATCAGAGAGAGTTATACTAGAAACTAGCTTATTGTTTGCCATGGCTTGTCATTGGTGATCTTAGACCAAAGGCAAAACAATGGGACTTTTTTCCAAAAATATAGTAACATACTAACATTTTCACGAAGTTAACATATGTCCTGAAAACTATAATAATACTAAGGCATATAAGCTTAATAGTTTAAAGTGATAGTTGGCCATGAAAATACATGTATAAGTGTGTGTGTGTACCTCATAAAGTGACCTATGGAACCATAGTAACAATAGCCATAAACATAAATATACTAAACATAAGGAAATTTAAGAGGAGTTGGAAACCTCAATGGGTTCAAGATTCACAAGATTGTCGAGAGGTTTTATCCCCTTGTTGTGCAAAATAATTATGTCTATACTTTCCAAGCACTTATCCATTTCCTGTATTTGAAGTTGGAGCTCATCCATCATTAACAGGGTCTCATATCTTGCATCATGCCTCTCAAGGAGAACTTTACGTAGAAGCCATTTTAGTTGCCAATATAGGCTGATTGGCATGAAGCTATATATTCTAGCTACTGTAAACACCTCATCACCTTAATGTCAGTGAAGAGTGTTTACTGTCTAATCCTATCTCCCCTGTCCATTTAGAGAGATGGGATAAAAAAAATTGTCTTCAAAACTTGAAAGGAGTATCGCCATTGCATTCGTCTAGGTGAGACAATTTCGGTGATATAAAATTTTAGTTGATAGCCAGAGATAAGCTCCATCTTTGATACAACCATTGCTCATATGCGTTGGGCCTGATTGTGACTAGCACTCATCCATTGAGTTGGGAGGTCGACCATGTCCTCAACTCACTCAATGGAGCAATAGGATGAACCCTGACCCTCACCCTTGGTCACCAGGTCTCAGTCATGTGTCTGGTTGCAAGGGTTGGAGGAAAGAGGGCTAATAAACAACAATGTTTCATACAAAGGAACCTTCCACACCTTTCCTTTTCTATTCCTTTACGGACCTCTCGGACACAACTTTCGCTAGAGTGGATTAGATAAGTCATAATTGGATCATCCATTTAGCCACTTCCACCCCAAGACTCTTATAAAGTTGGTCAGATAAGGTCTACAAGTAAAATTATAAGAATCTTCCTCACGCCTATGTCCATAAAGATACTATTCACAACATAAATTCATCCAACGCTCAACTAAGATAGTTATGCTCGGGACATAGGATAAGAGAGATACATTCACTCTTGGATATGGTGCTTCTCATAGAGAAATTCTCCCACTCTACATTATGCACCCTTCACAAAAGAGCTCAAACATGGTTTGTCTATGGTGGTTCTATGAATATTTTCACTTGTGCCAGAGTCTAGCAATGGCTAATGAGACATTATGAGCATGTTCTGATGTTATCCCTCCTAAGCTTTCAATGAGGTTACCCCCTCTAGGTCTATAGACAACATATAGTGCCAAAAAGGCTACAAGGAAATCGACATTCTCTAAATTATTAGGAATCCCTCCTTCTAAGGTCCCTCATAGGCATAAACCATGGATATAAATACATGAGTGATAATATTAGGAGCCCTTAAGCATTTCATACTTGTGGACACGAATTCTAATCATGGGTTACATGAATGGTTATCGCACACCTTTTCCTACAAACTTGGTGACCTTTAAAGAGCCTCCAATACTCATACTACTGACCACAGTACTGCTAGAGCATGCTACAACTAGAAAGGTGGATACATATACACCTATGCAAACATCTTTCTACCTAATCGACATGGAAAGACCAACCTATGAAGGGTTTCTAGGCATATAGTTAACAGAAGTAACCAACACATAAATACCCACTAGTGTAGTACTAATCAGGCTAAGCACCATGGTTATGACCAGTCATTCAAGCAAGGAGTTACCATGTCATCTTTGTACCAAGACAAAAAATATAATAAGGCTCCTAGCCCCGAGAGATTCATCATCAATACATACATAACAGAGATGTAACTCTATAGAATGCGTGGAACATGAAATCAAGCCATTCAACAATATGAGGTTGTGCCTTACACAACACAGGAGTATGATATTTATGTAGACCAAATAATTCATGACATTACAGAGTTATAGACCTAGAACTAGGGTATTTGCCAACAAGGGGTTGAATTCATCATAATCATAGTCCTGCAACGAAATGAATCTCACACCTGTCATTATTTCATTCAATACCTATGTAAATACACATTATTCTAACGCCTTTAGGCCAACAATAACACTATGTTATTCATTCATGTAAATAATAAGAACAAAAACCATGTTCAATACATTTATACACACCCAACCATAAATAGTTGCATCCAATTCTCACTTGCAACTGTCACCCCTAAGCCAGATTCTAGAAGTTGAGGGGTATTTTTCTCATGGGTGAAACACAAACTTCATTTGCTTCAGGGACTTCAAAGAGCTTTCGACCTCCACCCTCCAACTGAGTGTAAGCAACAAAATACAAGGGGAATCCAAAGACTCACTGTCTCCACCCTTCAAAACTCAACACCGTGGTTCCACCCAACTTGGGGAGTACAAAATCACAAAAAATAAAACATACAATAAGGAATCCATCCAGAAATCCTCCGATAATTTTCTCGGGAATAATTCCTCCACCCCAACCCTCAGGGATTTTGCAAGAGTCACCATCTCCACCCTCTGGACAATGGGTACTCAAGAGGCAATTTCTTCCCCACCCTGAAGTGATTTCCTCCTTTACTTATCTTGATAAACGAAGGTAGTATATTTCTCCTCTAGCTTTTCTTTGTGTTTTTATGCTTTGTGATAGCCTCCTTCTTTATTGGCTGCTATATTCAACCAACCACTCCGTAGTGCCACCATCCATCAATTTATTTTGGGTCCTTTTCTTGCTTATATGTTTCCTTCAAAAGAGCATGGTCATATGTACTTCCTTCCAGTTCCATTAAATTCAGGAACCAATCCATTAAAACATACAACAACTAGCCTTCAATTGTTATCCGAATAATTCAGATTTTCCTACCTTAAGGAAGTTACAACAACCCAAGAAAACAAACTTCTTAGTATATGGAATTTGTGTCCCATTACTCAACCCATTTTATAAAATATTTACAATGCATACATGAATGCATCTATTGGGGCTATCACAAACCCCTCCCCCTTGGGGGAACACCATCCTCGATGTTCTTTGTCCATATGCAACACATAAGACATGTTTAAAATAAACACATAGTGTTATGGAGCTTTATATACATAGCTTTGTAAATATTTACAATTTATGTACACATTTGCTTCAACCAGCAAATAAAAAAGGATATGTTGTCCTCATTAAGTCAGTGATTTCCCAAGTGGCTTCCTCAAGCCCAAAGTGCCTCCACTACACTTTGACTTTCTATATTGCTCGATTTTGGAACGTGATGCTCCTCCAATCTAAAATGCATAGCGGATTTGGCTAGAATACTCCCTTTGGTTCCACCTGTAGCACAAACCAATCAATCACATGATTAGAATCATGTACATATATTTTAAGCAAAGAAACATGGAAAACATCATGGACTTTTACTGATGGAGGTAAGGCTAGCCTATAAACCACTAGGCCAATCCTTTTAAGGATCTCAAAAGTTCCACAATATTGTGGTGCTGGCTTGGCACATGACCCAATCTTTAAAAGAAATTTTCTTGGGTCTAATCTGCAAATAAACATGCTCTCTAACTTGGAATTCTTATGCACCCTATGTTGATGCACATAGCCTTTCTTCCTATCATTTGTCGCTTTCAAATTTTTCCTTATAACCTACATATGTTGTTCCATCTCTTTCATCATATCAAGTCTAATAAGGACCATATTCACTAGATCATTCAAGCTAGTAGGAGTAATGCAACTCCTTCCATATGGTGCCTCAAATGGGCTCATCTTTATAGATTCCAGTATCCATTGTTGTATGCAAACTCCACAAGTGGAAGGTACTCTTCCCACTTCTTAGGATGGTGCATCACATACATCCTCAACATGCCTTCGAGGATCCTAATTGTCCTCACTATTTTCCCATCCTTTATGGATGGTAAGTGATACTAAATGCCAACTTTGTCCCCAAGCCTAGAAATAGTTATTTCCAAAACCTTGAAGTTAACTTAGTATCTCTATCTAAAATGATTTTCTTGGGAGCTCCATGCAACCTCACATTCTCCTTTATGAAAATTTGAGCTACCTCACTTGTTGAGTTGGTGGATTTGACTACCATAAAGTGAGCTACCTTCCTCAACTTGTCAATCACCACCATAATTGCATCATGTTGCTTGGAAGTTCTCAGTAAAACTATAATGAAATCCATGGAGATCACTTCCCACTTCTATTTCGAAATGGTAATGGGCTGCAATAAACCTATTGGATGTTTCCATTCAACTTTCACTTGCTCTCATTTTATGCCTTCAACAACAAAATCAACCACTTCTTTCTTAAAACTTCACCAATAATAGAACTTTTAATGGTTATGGGAGTTTTTTGGTACCCCCCGTGGCGTGAATATGGCTTGATATGAAACTCTCTCATTATGAACCTCTTCAAATCTTCATTATTGGCACATAGATTATGTTCTTGAATCTAATTACAACATCATATGTGAGATAATATTCCTCATCCTCACCATCTTTTTGCAATTTTTCCTTCACTTGTTGATAATTTTCATCATGTTGTCTTGCGTCTTTGACCCTTTCCACTAGGTCCACTTCATAAGAGCTTATGGTTGCCAAGTGATTCAATTGAATCCTCCTACTGAGTGCATCAGCAACCCTATTCTCTTTTCCTTTGATATAATTGATCACAAAATCAAATTCGTTAAGTGTGTCTAACCTTCTAGCTTGTCTTGAGTTCAACTTGGGTGAATCAAATAAATATTTGAGTCCACCATGATTTGTCATGAACATGAATCTTCTGTCGAGGAGATAATTTCTCCACATTTTTAATGCATGAATAATGACATCTAACTCTAGATCACGAGTCACATTTTTACCTCATATTCATTTAATTTATGCGACTCATATAAAACTATTTGTCCCTTCTACATCAAGACTGCATCGAGCCCTTTCTTGTAGGAATTTGTGCATACCACAAAATCCTTGTCAATATCTGCAATCCTCAACATTGGTGCATTAGTGAGCAATTGCTTCAGTTGTTCGAAGCTTGTTGCAAATTCATCTGTCCATTCAATTTTCTTTCCCCGTTTTTGCAAGGATGTCATACAATTGCCTATCTTGGAGAAGTTCCTGATGAACCTCCTATAGTATCCTACCAATCCCATGAATGATTTGACCTCATTCACATTCTTTGGAATTGGTCACTCTAATATATCCTTAATCTTTTCTAGATCAACTGATATCCGTTCCTTGGAGACAATGTTCCCCAAATAATGTATTTGTGACTAAAAAAAATTCACATTTGTTAAGCTTCGCATAAAGCTCGTGTTCTCTCAATAATTGTAATACTGCAGCTAGGTGCTTTTCATTATCTTCTTCAGTCTTTGAGCAAACCAATATGTCATCCACAAAAACAATGACAAATTTATCCAAATGAACACATTGTTCATTAGACATGTGAAAGTGGTTGGGGAATTCATAAGCCCAAAGGGTACCACTACATACTCTTAGTGCCCGTATCTCATCTTGAAAGCAGCTTTATGGATATCTTCTTCTTTGATGCACACCTCATGATATCTAAACCTAAAATCAAGCTTGGAGAATATTTCTTCTCCCCATGTGTGATCAAATAGGTCATCAATTTGTGGCAACAGATCCTAGTTCTTAATGGTTACTTTATTTAATTGCCTGTAATCAATATAGAGTCGGAGCGTCCAATCCTTCTTCTTCGCAAATAACACTGGAGCTCCCTATAGTGACACGTTTGGCGGTATGTAATCTTTATCAAGCATTTCCTTCATATGTAGTTTTAACTCAACCATCTCAGGAGTACTCATCCTATATGGTGCTACTCCAGGCACTATTTCGATAGAGAAATCAATTTCCATATAAGGAGGTAAACTTGGTATGTTTGTCAAAAACAGATCCTCATATTACTGTAGCATCAAATATTTCTTTAGTATTTCAATTTCTTTTTACCTAGCATTGTCACTAGCTTCCTTATCGCAATATATTTGCACAACAAATAATTTACAACCCTTTTGGCAATTGTGTTTAGCTTGCATTGTTGTGATTAGCCTCATTGAAATTGGTTTTCACTTGCCTTGTAAAATTATTCTTTCCATAGCATCATCCAAGCATTCAATTGCATTTTCAAAACAATTGTTCTTAGTTCTGTGCATATATAGGCAATCTATTCCCAATAACATGTTGTACACACTCAATGGAAACAAATTTAAATGTTTTGTTGTGGACATGCCATTGAGCTCAAATACACATGATTTCACCCAAGGAATAATCTTCCTTTTTTTTCCTATTTCCAATTGAACTAACCATGGCTCTATGTGCATGTGCAATTCTTTAGTCAATTTTCATTTTTCCACAAGCTATGAACTAACATAGCTATAATTAAGATCGAGGTCAATCAAAATGGAAACAACTTGATTACACAACTTACCTTCCATCTCAATGATGGATGCCTGATGGTCTGACTGGTGAATGTCCACGACTGCATAAATCTTGGGAAAGCTTTGTGCTACCTCACCCACTATACGAGCTTCTTGATCACTATAAATCTTTGGCTCTACATTTATTTGGTCTGGGCATTCTCTTTTTCGGTGGTTCTCACCACACATACAACACTTTAATTGCTCCTTCACTTCAACTCTTCACGGTTTTCTTGTTGGTTGCAGTATATTTCCTATAACAATGGAACTGAGTTTTTGTTTAAATCAATTTATTTTGGTTGGTTGCTTACCCTCCTTCTTATTTATGAATCTCTTGGTCCATTTCTTTTTAATTCCAACATTGTTCTTTACCTTCTAGTCGCTTTCAATTTATTGTTTGTGTTTTTCTCACTCATAGCAATGTTTTAATTTCTTGATGGCATCATCCAATGTCTAAGGCTCCAATAATTCACTTTTATCTCTAAATACCATAGGCAATCCACTGATGAATCTCTAGATTTTGGCCTTCTCGTCCTGAAGACATGGCACATATATTAGTAACTTTGACAACTTAGTGACATACTCTTCATTCATCATTTGTCCCTTCTTGAGTTGTACTCAGACAAATATTGATTCCTAAAAAGTTTCACAAATTCATTCCAAGTTAACCCCTCTTCCGTGATACCTTTGACATTCTTCAAATCTTCGCACCATATGTCTACTTTTCCCTTCAGATTATAGGTGGCAATATTGGCTTCCATGTTTTCAAAATAATCATGGACTCTAAAGAATTTCTTGATGCCCAACAACTAAGCTTTTGCATCTTCAGATTTCGTCATATCTCGATCACATGTGGGCAGCTTGGATTTCTTAAATTCCCTTGGCATCTAATCCTTTTCCTTTCTTCTCTAATGATGATTATGATGGGAGTGATGATGGTGCCTCCTGGTAGTGGAGTTAGAATATCTACCAAAAAGATGCGCATAAGTGCTAGTTCTTCCTTCTGGGGTACTTAGTGGTGCATCTCCTTTCACCATGTCTTCATTTCCCTGTTTATGTGATCCAGATCTTTTACTTCAAGGATGCATACGAATATTGAATTTAAAAATAACATGTAAGCAAGTGACATAAACACGTAAAAGAGATGGAAATAAAAAGCAACCATGAGATCAAAGGCACAACAACTTGATAATGAAGTTCACCCAGTGTGGGTTACGTCTTCGGGCCATGCTCAATGTGGAGAGGCCTCTTTCATTAACTGTTAGTGAAATCAAAATTACAATCAATCACAAAATGACACCTTATACCTCCACTTCTGGGGATGGCCTAAAAATGTAGACCTCTATTGAAGAAACATACTACATGGTTGGGTTCCAGGCAAAAAATCGTGAAAAATGATTATAAAGTTGGCCATGTTATGTGGAGGTGACTTCTAGATCTATAGGGAATATTTTAGATTCCTTATAAGATTCCCCTACAGGAATATTCTAAGAATATTCCAAGAATATTCCAGGAATATTCTCTCATCTCTATTCTTGTGCGCGTAGGTTTGTGCTGAGTTTTGTGGCCCTCGTCCTACTACGCAGCCTCCTCCCTCGACGTTAGGTTGAGTGGGTGTTAAATAAATTTGGGCCAGTGGCAATAACAAAGTGGCATCGCTGGCACATTAGTGAGGGGCGGCAAGTGGAGACGTTGGTCCCGACAGAGGTCGCAGGGTTGACCCTCCAACTGACCTGCTCTATGTTCAAACTTGGTGTCTTTTATCTCTCTCTCTCTCTCTCTCTCTCTCTAGAGAGATTGCAGTTATGTTAACCGTTGGTAGGCTGGCCGGTCGATGGGGCTTAATCGCTCACCGATCGAGGAAGATGAGGCCAAGATCCAATTAGCATATTTTCATGCTGACGTGAGCTACCACGTGTCATGTTCTGGTTGGCTCTCCTATGTTTGTACTACCATGTCACCTACAGACATCAACATTCGAATGACTGATATTAACATCTTTATGGCTAAAGTCAACATGCCAAATGTCTAAGTGGATCCTGCTTACAAAAAAAAGGTTATTTTCAAAAAACTTTAGTGGTCCATAACTTCTTCTTCATACAATTCCGGATTGAGGTGTCATTCATGTCGTTGGATTCAGAACGACGAGCTCTTCAATTTGAGATTAATTTCATTGCATTTTGAAGACTTTGAAAACTTGGCCTCTTAGGATCCTCAAGGGTCATTCCTCCCCACTAATGAGCTTTTGGGTTGCCAAAAGCTTTATCAGTCAATTGGAAAGTGAGGTAATTTCTCCCTCACTTTCTCCTTTTCAATCCAATGGGCCTTACTTGAATGCATTCCCTTGAAACCAATACGAAGATACTCCATGTCTCCCCATCATGAAGTCCTAGTATTCTTATCAAGAATGATATCTTTGGGTAGCTTATCCAAGTATTCAGGTGCAAAATTGTCCATTGTAGGAACCTGTCCAACCTCTTCGGTGTCCATGATCAAAGGCAGCTCATAAAGCTTCAATTTTTCAACGTTCACCACTAAGTACATCTGCATGTATGCTGGAAAATCAAGACGAAAAGCATTGTCTCCAATCTTCTCTAATATGGTGAATGGACCATATTGGATTGGTCTCAACTTCTTTCCTTCCCAATTCATTATGTCTTTGCTAATGTGGATCCATACCCTATCTCTAACCTAAAATTGGTGATGAACCTGGTGCTTGTCATGTTGAGCCATGTATTGAGCTTGACTTTTCTCCAATTGTTCCTACACTGCCTGGTGAATCATCTGAGTTCGTTGAATGAACTTTTGTGCTTTGTCCTTGTCATTTTTCTCACTGGAATCTTCATCTCTCCCAAATAACATGTCTAAAGGATCCTTTGGAAAATATCCAAAACATTTCTCGAACAATGAGCTATGAGTGGATGAATGCATTGGCCGATTGTATGCATGTTGTACATAAGGAAGTTTCTCGTCCCACAACTTGGAATGCTTGGCACAATAGCCCCAAAGTAGGTGTATCATTGTGCAGTTGACAACTTTTGTTTGCCCGTCGGTTTGCGGATGAAATGTCGTACTCCTCTTCAGCTTGGTGTCCATCATTATCCATAAACTTGTGTAGAACTTTCCAAGGAAATGAGAGTCTCAATAAAAAACTATGGATGTGGGCAACCCAAAGTGAACCCAGACAAATTGGAAGAAGAGATGAGCAGTTTTCTCTACAGTGATCTGTTCTTTACAAGGCATTAAGACATACATTTTTCTAAATCGATCCATAATTACATACAAATAGTCATGACCTCTCCTCGACAAAGGAAAACCGCCAACAAAATCCATTGACACACTTTCCCATGGATGACTTGGGATAGGGAGTGGTGTGTAGAGCCCCAATTTTCTATCGAGTCACAATGTTTTTCATGTGAGGCCAATAACAAAACCTCTATAAATGACACAAAGTTTTCCCTACGCCAAAATGACCCGACACAAGAGAGGTATGTGCCTCTCTGATTACATGTATTCTTTCATTGGTGGGGATACAGAGTTTGCCAAGATGGTACAACAATTTTCCCTACAAATGGTAATTATCTACCTGCGATCCATGAGCCAAATTTGCATAAATCTCCTTAAAATATTCATCATCAACACATTGTTCAACATAACTTTCAAAAGATAAATAATCATTTTGCAAAACTATAGATGCAAAAATAGTAGGGAGAGAAAGCTTATTTGCCACTTTGTTGCTAGTTCCCTTCTTGTATTTTATTACCAAATGAAATTGTTGAAGGAACTCCATCCACCTAAAATGACATGCTTGTTGAAGCTTGATTTGCGACTCGAGGTACCGCAAGGGTTGGTGATCAATGTGAATAATGGTCTCCTTGCCAAATAAATAGTTCTTCCACTTCTTCACACTTTGGACCAAGGCATACAACTCCCTGTCATAGGTGGGATAGTTCACAACGCCTTGGGAGAATGTCTATGAATGGTAACATGAAGGTTTTAACCCTGTACATAAATTACCTGCATACAAATTCTAAGAACAGAAAATAAGCAATGCGAGAGCATAACACATAAAACACATATACACAGAGATTTTCCCCTAGATCCCAAAACCAGGACTACTAGCTT
>APFE031073376.1:25118-60911 GCA_000404065.3 Pinus taeda | reverse complement strand
ACAATTTAATAAAATTCCTTCATGATTTTTTCAAAAAAAGAGTATTATCTAAGATGCAAAACTTTGAAGCTTTCATTTTCAAAAACCTATTCTTGGTTCTGGACAACCCTGGAGGAGCCTGTAGGTTTTGTAAAACATAAATTACATCAGCATACCAAGGTGAGTCTAAAAAGGCTCGACTGATTTGTGGAGTCTCCATCTCCTGCTCATTATCTAGTTCATTTATGTCTAGGGCTTAACAATTAGTTTCTGCCATGAGTTTGGCCAATCCCTGAACTTTTATTAGCTTGGTAGGTTTTATCTCTATATCATACTCTAAGATGGTAGCTATCCATTTACCTCATTTACCATCAATTCCATCTTGAGTTAGCATGTCTTTGACAACTACACTAGGAACATAAGCTATCACATGAGAGTATAATATGTAGACTCTGAAATCCTTTATAGCTTTTACCAGTGCAAAAGCTTGTTTCCATTATCTTGTATTTTAATGATGCATCCCTGAGTGCTTTACTAAAAAAGGCTATAGGTTTTTCACATCCATGATCATCCGTTTCTAATAAAACTACTACTATGGTGTGTTTTGATGCAAAAGAAAAAATAATGAAGTCTTTATCAAATTAAGGACTTATGAGGACCGATGTTCTGGTTAAGGCCATTTTGATTTCTTCAAATGATTGTTTGGCCTCTAATATCCATTTGATACTTGAATCCTTTTCTAGCATGTTATTTAGTAATCTAATGAGTTCAGCTAAGTTAGAAATGAATCTTCTTAAAAAAATTATCTTCCCTAGGAAAGCTTAAAGTTCTTTAATACTTCTTGGATGAGGTATCTGTAGAATAGCTTCGATCTTGGAAGGGTCAATTCAAATGCCATCCTTGGAAATAATATGACCTAAAAGTTTACCCTCTTCCATACTGAACAAGGACTTCTTTGATTCAATGAAAGGCCATATTTTCTACATTTTTAAAAGACTTTCCTAAGATTGTCTAAGTGTTGTTGATCAGATTTAGAAAAAACAGTTAGATCATCCAAATATATAACAAGAAAATCATGAATTTCTTTTGCAAAGGAAATGTCCATTGCCCTTTAGAAGGTTGTTCCTGCATTTTTTAGTCCAAATGGAATTTTGATGTACATAAAAGTGCCCCATGTTGTTGTAAAATAAGTTTTCTCTTGGTCATCAAGATGAACCAAGATTTGGTTATATCTTGAAAGCCCATCTAAAAGTGAAATTCTAAAAGAACCCACTACCCTTTGCAAAATATGATTTATTTTGGGTAAAGGATAGTTATCTTTAAGAGAGACCTTATTCACATTCCTCAGATAAACACATAACCTTATTTCCCCAGTTTTCTTCCTAGTAGGTACCAAGTTAGACACCCACTCTGAAAATCTAATAGGGAAATAATCCCTGCTTCATACATGCGTTTGATTTCTTTTTCAATTAATGGTAATAACACATGGTTAATTCTTCTAAGTTTTTGTTTAAAGGGATTTTGATTCTCTTTCAGAGGTATAGTGTGCATAATAATAGAGGTTTCATAGGACTTCAAATATTCATAACTCTAGGCAAAGACATCTTGGAATTCTCTCATAAGTTCAACATACTTTAGCTTCTGGTCAGGAGACAAAGATTTTGACAATTTTATCATTTTTGGATTGTCCTGTGTTCCTAAGTTGTATTCTTCGATATTTGCTTTTAATGGTTCCATTTTAGGTTTCATGGGAATGTCATTGGAGTCAAATAGATCTTCTAGAGGAGTCAATCCTTTAGGTAAATGATTGTCCTTTAGGTTGATAACCTTTGTTTCCTCTTCAATTATTTCATCTAGGTCCATTTGTTTCAAGTCTTGAATTTCTTTTTATATGAATTTTGTGGGATGAAGCATATTTATTGAAATTTCCTTTGAAATATTGATCTCTACCTCATATTTTATTAGAACCAATAACTATGTCGACACCTATGTACTTGTTAGAAAACTCTTCATCTAAAGTTAAAAGGTTATTGATCTGCTCATCACTATCAAAAACTTGCCAGTTCTTCAGATTATCAGGTATGGCTGGTCTGTGCCTAATTTCAGTAGTAAACTGATGATTAGGTTGAAAAGGTAATTTGCAGGTGTTGGCAAACATGACCAGACTGTGGGCTTGTAGGTTGTGTTTTCTAGGGATAGTTGCAAGCTGAGTTTCCAAAAAAGTGTTGAGAATTTCTATGATTGTTTCTCTATAATATCCTAATCTAGGATCCCTAGTTAAGTATTTTCTTTTAATCTGTTTAATTATGAGTTCCAAATCTCCTACGAAAGACACCATGATTGGTCCTAATCTTTTAACAAGTTTAAGACCCAACACGAGAGCTTCATATTCTGCCATATTATTGGTGCATCTGAAATTTAATTTGTAGGCATAGCCTTCATCATGATCATTTTCTAAATTGTACACCCAAACTCCTGCTCCCGCCCCTAGTTTATTAACTGAGCCATCAAATTCTAAATGTCGAAGGATTTCATGCTCATAATTAGTGTCTGGAGTAGTAAGAACTTGTTTAGTAGTGGGATCTAGTTTTTCATTCTCATCTAATTTTTATTTGTTATCTAATATTTCCTGAATATGAAGACTTGATTTTTCTTTTTTAATTTCTTTTGGTTCTACTGATAAAAATTCTAAAGTATCAGAAGGATTGGTTTCTGCATTGTAAAGAATGAACAAGTCCATATCAGAGTGTACTGTGTAGATGGGGAAATTTTGGGGTCTTTCCTAACGACTTACTACATATTTCATCAATGTTTCTCTGTATAGTTTCTTTGGTTGTCCAAAAACCGATATAGTAGCATATGACATATCCAACTGAAGAGATCCCTGAAGTTTAGCACCCCAAGATCTGGATAATAACATGCCATATTTGGGTGGTATATCTTCTACCACTATATCCATTAAAATTATCTTTGTAGGGTATTGAACCAATGAGACACACAAGTCCTTTATCAATCCTAAACATCTCACCTGACTAGAATCAAAAGAAATCAAATCTTTGTATGGTCTAGTGATGTCTAGGTCTATCTTTTCCATTACAGACTTGGGCATGAGATTATGAGATGCCCCAGAGTCAAACATGGCATTGTGAAGAATCTTATCATGTATGTTTAAGTTCACATAGAAGGGAGGAATTCCTCTTTCCGATGGTTTTTCTTCACTTATGGGCCAAAGATTAATTCAGGCTGGTCATCGAAAAGATTAACTGATTCTTCAGTTCTAGTAATTTTTAGTGATCTATTGATTTGGGTTCGGTAGGCCTCATGTTTAGCTAATTCAAATAATGGGACTGCGATTTTCAGTTTACCTACTTCAGTTTCTAGATTAAAGAGTTTTTCTGTTTGGTCCTTTGGATTTCGAACAATAGTATTCTCTCTGTTTTTTGTGTTTTCTATGTTTTTCTCCTTTTCAAGAGTGGAATCATGATTTGTTAATTCTCCTAGATTAACCTCCAGAGGTTCTTCCACAGTTCCCTTAGAAGGAAGGGAAGTGGAGGGTTGTTTATTATTTGGTTGGTTGTTAGAGACATCTTCAATTATGGGTTTAGAAAAATTAGTATTTGATCTAGAAAGAATATGTACAGGTGTGGTTACTATCTTACCTCTTATGGGCTGATTTGGAACCTTTTGCTTGTTTGTTTCAGGTACATCAATTCTCCTACTTCCTAAGTTGTATTACTTATGCACCTCAAAGATGGTCATGTCATATCCTTCTCTAAAGTCGAATGATTCCCCTAATTGAGTTTATAACTGTTTAAGAATGTGGGCCTCTTGATCTTCTTGGGTCAAGAAAACTTCTCCTTCATTACTAAGCCCCATCAAATTGATTTGAGTATCTTCTTCTCGACCTTCAGAGTTGGGAGCTTCTACGTAGATCTCCTGGAAAGGGGGACTAATGTTTTGGTTAGGACCATTCTTTCTAGTGTTCGGGTTTTTATTTTTCCTAAATTAAGGTTTTGTCCATGTGTTGGTTTGCTGACCATCGCAAGGAGCTTTCCTTTCAATTGTCTCTACTCTGTCTCCTAGTCTATCCATTCCTTTAATTATGGCATCTAGCTTTTTTTCGAAGGGTGAGCTTTCTTCTTTTAATGGTATCCTCCTTTCACTCCTAGCCTTGGCTCTTTTAGATATTAGGTTGGCTTCGACACTGACTACTATGCTTTGCATATCTTCCAAAGTAAGGGGGTTTCGTTCTCTCAGCTGGAAAGCCATGTCAGAATCAAATCCATTTGGGAATTTGATTAAGGCTAAACCAGGTGGGGGTCCAAGACTTTGAGGGATGGCCTTATACACACTATTGAATCTAGTGCAATAATCCTGTACAGTTTCTTATGGTCCTCTTCTTAAGTTTTCGTATTCAAATAGAATATGAAGGGGGTCTTTCTTTTTTCTCCCACTTGTTCAGGAATTGTTGATAGAGAGTTGCTAGGATGTTTATACTATTTGTTGCAAAACCTCCGAACCATGTTCTAACTTTGCCAGATAAAATCTGAACGAATATTTTTATTTGCACATCATCAGTATCTATTTCATAAATTTCAAAATAATTAGTCATATTCTTGGTGTGTTGCTGGGTTGTATAGGTACCAATACCATCAAAAGTAGTGATCTTACTTTGGTAGTCCTGGGGCATGGCACCTAAGTTTGCTGGAAGTACCAAGGTGGCATATATGTTTGCCATTGCTGTAGGTAATATTGAAACAAAAGCTGGGGTTGGAATAACAGTGGATGTTTGAGTTGTGGATGGATGGTTAGAGGTGATGGTCTAATGTGGAGTGGTTTGAGGTTGAGATGTATGAGGGAATGATGATGAGCTTGTAGAAACATAAATGATTATAGAGGGATTGGGGTTTCCTTCAGTGGTAAGATCAGATTGTGGTGAGTTCTGCAAATATCTATCAATTGAAAAATTGGCTGCTTGGAGCTCTAACGCTCAGATGAACTCTGGGTTTTGGACCAGGTCAAGTAATTCAAAATCAGATGAAGTCCTAAACAAAGAGGTTTCAAAGTATTCGTCAAAAGGGTTGGTCTTCGAGGTAAATCCACCTAACAGGACAGGATGAATATTTGAAGGTGGGTTGATGAATAACAGAAATTTCTTGTCTTTTAAGAATTTTGGGGATCATATTGGGGTTCTCAAACACTTGTGGTGGATTGAGATCAAGATTAGCTCTAGTGAAACGAGTCCTTTCTGAAGCCAGATTCTTGGATTTTTTTTTTGGTTTTCTTAACTGATATCAAATAAACAAATTCTATGATTTCTTTAATATGATTTTTGATTTAGGGTTTAAATTTTCTTAAAGATTTATTTTGACTTAGGAATTGTCATCCCCAGTGGAGTCGCCACTATGTTATCACTCAGATTTTCCTTGAAGTTGTTTAGAAGAAGGAAAGGGGTCTGAGGTAACCACAAAAAAACTTTTAAGTACATATTTTAGCCAATCTGTACTCAAAGAGGGCTCTCTCTTTAAGATTTAGCTCTGTTTATGGAATATTAGGCTAGTTGTGAAAGCTTGGGGGGTTTGGTGGAATTTAGGAGCAGATGGATAGAACAAGGTATTTCAGGCCATTGGGTTATGGAGTCAACTAAAGATGGCTTAACTGGATCAGGTTGATTCAACAAAGGAGGGCTTCATAGGGAAAGATAGATAAACAAGATACAAATGATATCTTAAAGGGTGAAATGGTCTTGAAAAGGAGGAAGGGCAATTAAGAATCTTTCAACAAAGTTCAAGATGAGGGAAGGTGGATGATCATTAACAAAAAGCAATTAAGAATTCCCTACCTATGATAGCTTGGAAGAAAACATTAAGAATATAAATGATTTTAAAGACAGAATGTAGTAAAGATCTTTCTGAAATATACTTTTTTCGTTTATCATTCAAATATAAAACACGTGAAATATTTAAACAAGAGAACTATAAAAAAATAAGATATAGAATACTTATTTGTTTCTCGTTTGACATAGGAATCCTATAAAATTCCTTTGATTTATTACTTTGTCCAACCAGCCATACAATTGTTGTTCAACAGCACTTCTATTCCAAAATAAAGAGTCTATAGAAATGTTTAAGAATCCACCCTCAGTACTTCGAATGAGGAAGTACTTATACAAACTTTACAACAAAATATCTCCTAACTGAGAGAGATATATTCTAGGAAAACTAAATATATTTTACATGAATTTAGAGACAGATGGTCTCGAAAGTAGCAACTGAATGTGAACTACTTGTTTATTGTCACTGTTTTTGTTGAAAGAGATGGAGGCAGGTCCTATGAATGTGCATCTTGTTGTCTTGCTCATAATTCTATGTTGGCTGATTGATTTTGGCTTTTCACTGATATTCTTTTACCTGTGACTGATACTCTTTACCTTCTTTACCATCATTCATCCCTTTTTACCAAAATTGACTATGGTAGATACTTCAATTCACTTTTTACCATGGTAAATCATAAGATGTCTGTCATGTCGGTCCACCAATCATCTCTTAGTATCCTAATCCTTGTAAGTTTTCTGTAGATTTCATCTGCTTCTGTGTATTTTAAAAAATTTGGTTGTACCGGAAACACGTAACTCAATTTATGCTCAACATAAAAAAGGTTCTCTAAACTATCATAGAGAACTCTTCCTGTGGGTAATTCCTTGGGTGCAGATGAACTGGTAGAGGAACTAGCTTGGCTATTTGCATACTGATGTAATTTGTTGACATAATCATCATGCCTCATTAACTTATCATTGATGACTAAAGTACTTGGAAGTCCTTTACTCTATAAGATGCCAAATTTTTCCATAAATTCATTTATGTCTTCTTGCATATTTAGAGTCCTCTTAGTCAACACTTACTTTATTTCGAGAATTGTTCTAGTCCTATCCTCAATATTTAGCTGCTCCAACTGATACTTTTTCTACTGTTTAGAAAGTTTATTAATCTGATGGCCTCTTTAGGCTTCCCTCCTAATTCTTGCCTAGTTTTTTCAATCTCTTGCAAAGAAACATTCACTAAGTCAATCTATTCAAAAATTATTTGAATTGATGACCAAACATCAGTGATGGATTGAGTGATGTTGGTCCATAATATCTTTATGATGTCAATTAAATGCTTTTCAAATGTAAGATATTTTTCCAGTGTTTTTACTTGCTAAGCCAAGCCTTTGTTTTTCCTCACTTCTTCAACAAAATTGATTTTTGACACATCATATTTTTTCTCTAAGGTAATGAATCTCTCCTTTACCTTTTGGAGTTCAGTGACTTGGAGCTTCATTTCCTCCATGGATTTGATTAATTCTTCTACACTATGACTTGAGGTTCCTACCTCTGATGTACCTATACCTGTACTTGTACCTGTCACTCCAATAGTTTCAGCTGTTTCCAAAGGGACATTTGATGCTAGAGCAGTTGCCAATGTTGAAGGGACTGTTGTAGAAACCATTAGTACTACATTTTGAGGCTAAGAGGTTAACTCATTCTGCATGCTTTGTAGTGTCTTCTCTAATTCTTGCTCTGTCTCTAATTGCTCATTTAGCTTGAGGACCAAGTCCATAAGCTCTTCTTCATTCTTCTTTTCAATTACTTCAGCAGTCTGTGGATGCATAAGTGATGGCAATTTGAACTGCTTTCTCAGGACAACTATATATTCATTCTTTTTCTTTATTACGGCCTCTATAGCTTTGACATCCTTTCGGTTATGGCCCAATCCAATAATCAAATCCTCCAATGAATTGATTCTATTGTCCTTTGCCTATGAGGAGGCTCTTTCTAGTTGTAATTGAGCAGTGGTGTTTTTCAGTGAATTCTCCAACCTATGTGCCATCATGGCCTTGCTTGTCAATGTGGAATAAACCATTTCCCCTATTTGTTTATGAAATTCTATTTGCCTATGTGCCATCATGGCCTTGCTTGTTAATGTGGAATAAACCATTTCCCCTATTTGTTTATGTAATTATATTTAATCTATGGGTTGAATATCTTTGGCTAAGACCTCAAAATTAGTCTTCAAGTAGTCTACAATCAATTTGGGTTGTTGTACTATAGGCTTTAGAAAACTCATCTGCATTTTTCCTTCTTTGATATCATAAGCTGTCATCAACCTGGTTTGATTAGTAGGGGCCATCTTTAAGTATTGTGTGTAGGCTTGAGCCCTCAGCTATTCATTTTTGGCCTTTATCTCCTTAAATTTTCCTCTGATGTCTAAGGTCTTGTCAAATGAAGACCTCAGAGATGAAACTTCAACACTCTATTGTCGTTCAAGCTCTTGTCTTTGTGAAATAGAAGGTGTCCCACCTATTGGGGATGTATGTAGACTGTCTCCACCTTATTTCCTTAATCTCCTTGTTGTTTCTTCAAAAACTTCTTCCTCTAAATGTGGATTTAGCTTGTGCTTCTTAGCACTAGGCTGGTCTAAAGGACCACTGGCAGGGGTAGCTACTTCCTTGTCTCTTTTTAAGCTTTTTTCCTCATTCAAAGGAGTCTGCAAAACTGGGGGGTCTCCCATATTAACCTGAGCTAGATCAAACTGTGGTGGATTCTACTCTTCAGAGATTTTAGGCTGCTTTGACGTGTCTAGTTTCCCTGATGGTGGACTACTGGTTCCATGTTCTTTTCCCTGTGGTGGTTCTGCAAAGGGTGCACTAGTTTCCTGGGAGTGTCTTTGAGAAGTCTCTGCTATAGAGGCACTAGTTCCTTGTGTTGGATTTTAAGCAATTCCAACTGGTACTTTTTCACAAGATTCTAAGTCGAGTCTCTTTTCTAGGTCTTTCATCACATTATCTACATTGACCTGATCACTATCCATCTCAACTAGAATTCCTTCCCTCCATTCATCCATATTTGCATATTGCTTTATTTCAAGGATTTTGTGAAGAAAATATGGTGATAACTTATGTTTCATTCTCCTATCACAAATGAAACCTTGTGGATCATATCTCTAAATACAAATTTTATTTAATCTCATATGTTCTAGGATTTCTTCTGCTTTTTTGCCTGCTTCTCTATTGTTGCAGACAAATGGGCCTAAATGATCTTTAATTCTCAACGTTGCTTTCTTCTTGGCCCTGGTAAAGTGAATCTGATCAGAGTTTATCATTTACCTATAATATTCCAATGCAAATGACCTCATAGGAACATATTTTTGTAGTTTGAATGGAGGAGGTTCACAACCATAAACTCTGATCTTTGTGTGATTCTGGTACAAATACCAGTCACCTATTTTGTACTACTTGGATAGCTAAAGGATTCTTTTGATTTCATCACTAATCCTAGGAGGAGGATTTCCTGTCAGCATGGTGGTCACTAGGTGGACAAAATGGTCAATGAATTCATTGTATGAATAGGTACAAGCAAATGAATAGTGGAAGATAGAAGTCCAAAAAATGATTGATCTGGGATTACCCTATGTATCAAGTTTATTTATAGAGAATGGGAACTTCTCGGACTGATATTAAAGAAAATGGTGATATATGAATGTGGAATACTTGAATACATTTTCATTTTCCAACCTCATGAACTGGTCATGGATTTTCTTAGCAATGAATGTAGCATAGTTATACTTGACATCAAGAGGCCAACCAGGGTTAAAAATGGACATTAAAACTAGTTTCAATTCATCCACATTCTCACTAGTATTGAAACCCATGACTGCAGCTATCATATCAATTATATTTTTGCCTATCTGTGTGAAGAAAACTAACAAATAGGGAGGGGGATTTTTGGGTTGATGTTGCTTATCCATAAAAGTCTAGTAAAGGTGATTGAGTTTAGACTGGGACAATTTAGATGATTTATCTAGCAAATATCCAAGGGAAATGGGGGTGAGGTCTTGACTGGGCTAAAACTGAAGCATCTCAGTGATTGAGTCTACAGTACTTGTGAAGAGAACAATTTGATTGGGGGACATTACTACTCTGAGGTTGGGATCATAATTGGCGTGACATTGATGTATAATGTCAGGGAAAATGCGCACAGAGGGAGCATGTACATTGGGAGATTTGATTCCCATAGTCCTATGGTGTCATAGCCATTCATGTAATTGTACCAACATTGGCAAAATACTATCAAGTGGTCTTTATTGCTATCCAGGTCTTTTATTTCAAAATCTCTATCTGCTAGGGGCAGATAATCCAAATCACAGTGAGATGTATTAATAGGTTCTACACTGAGGGCTACGAGGGTTTCCATTCTGGTTCTTGTGGATTTAGATAGGAAATTGGGGTTTCTAAGTGGAATTGGTGAAAACAGAGGGTCTAGGGAGTCTTGAATTCCATATTTAGCAATTGAATTATAATGAAATTTGGGTTTTCCAAATTAATTATTAGAGGAAAGAAAGTATTCAAAAGGCTTCTCGATGGAAACTAGTAAATACCTATTTTTGGTGATGGGTAATGGAATGCAGGTCCACTGGGTGCGAATGGCGAACTTGGAGCGGTGTCGAATTGAAAGTTTGAGGGTGGCTGACGGATGGGTGTACAAGCTGGTCAACTTCAACGTTCAGGTTGCATGCTTGCATTCGTAAGAATAAGGACGAGAACTATTTAACTTTGGTTTTTATACAAATTCAAAGCTTTTGGTGGGTTTGGGATTTGGACAGATGACATCAACAAGGAAGTGATTTGATGTTTTGTTGGTAGCAGAAGACGGTAAGTGGTTTTCATCGCACCACTAATGGAGGGTAAATGGTATTTGGGTGAGACCGCGTGATTCCATACAATGTTTGACACATTGCACAAGTACTATTTACAAAACCACTCACCATCGCACGCTAAAGATCACCGTGGAGCTCGTGCAATATGCGCGATGACCGTCAGATCTGGGGGATCCAATCGGATGGCTATCGGGGAGTTGAGATGACTGGTGTTTAATGGCGAGGGCCCGACAGTAATTAAAATCTTTTAATTACATTGGGGGTGACGTGATTGGTTGAAGTTATTAATTAATCATGAGGATTAATTAATTCTTTTATTAGCATGGTGGGGGTCGGGCTCTTAATTGACTATGGATTAGTTAATTAATCCTGTTTATTGATTTATTATGGCTATATTTAATTGAGGGGTAAGATTTTTAAAGATGGGGTTTTTGTATATTTATAATAATACAGGAATGGGTAATGTTTATATAGGGGAATTAATTTAATAACATGAATTAGTGGTTAATATGACTTTGTAAAATGCATGCTAAGATAAAACATTTCCGAAAGTGTATTTCATCATATAACATTTATAACTTAGGTTAAGTGAACCTGAGGGTTTATATGGAAAGTGTTTTATTTTCCCTAAGTAAAATAGGATTTCACTTAGGAAAATATTTATTATGGAAATGAATAACCTATGAAGGGGTGTGATTATTGGTGAAAGGGCTTAAGTGCTTAAGGTATTATAAATTATTGGGCCGAGGGTCCGGTCCCTCCAAAAGTCAGAGAAATACTCTGAGCCCCTCTAACTTGATAGATACCTTGGCACTTAGGGAAAATTAGTGAAAATTGAGGGGAAATGAGTAGGGAAGTTAATTATTTTTTACTTTGATTGTTTGATGTGCCTTCCATGTGATGCATGAATTTGCCTTGTGATGAAAGTAAAAGATTTACACATTTAAACTTATCATTCACCACATATTATTTTGCAACCATCATCTACTTACCCTACCTACTTAACCTAGCATTTTCACTTCTTTATTAGGGCGCACTTAGTCTGGCAAACCCTTATCAAACTTTCTTTTCTTTTACATGGTTATGCCTGTCTAAGTCTACACTTATTACATCCAAGGGCTCAGATTAAACTGTTGAGCTCCTTCTTCACTCTACCTATCTACTTATCTATCAAGATTACACTGTTTGGTCAAATCTTTATTCTCTACTTCTAAAACATGAAAGTGAAAATCTGAACTAGTCAAGCTTAAACTATTTGACTTTTCATGAATTGTGGCATAGGTGACAAGATACACACAATTTTTTATTATACAAAAGTGAAAGGTAGTGGCATTTAGACTTGCACACTTTCATGGTATTTTCTTTTTGTTTGGGTTGACTTTCTTTCCTTTTTTGACCTTTTCTTTATTCTTTTTACCCTTTTATTATTCTTTTAGGGTATACCCTCTTTACATTTTTTAATTTTTATTTTTATTTTTTACTTTTAAAAATATGGAAAACCTTTACAACAAGTAAAGGTATGAACATATTTCAAAGCTAAACAAGCCAATCATGATATATGACACCTATTGGTATACGGGCATAACAACATAGAGAATGAGCTGAACTACTTTTGACTTCTAACTATATACATGCTCTGCATCCACAAATTGCAAAGAATTTACATTTTTTTACCAAAATTTACATCAAACTTGGGCTTTTAACCCCAAAACTACCCTAGGGGACCCCATCCCAATATATATTTTTGTTGTAATGTAGCTTCTTTCTCCCCTCTCATGATAAATAGGGAAAAGCAAGACTTAATGGAGGTTTCAAAAATTCTAGAGAAAACACTGCATGTTATAATTTTAGATTATTTCCCTTGCAATACAGATCTTTTTAGAATATCAAGGAAACAGTGGTGATTCCCTCTTCGAAGGATTACAGCGTGTGTTCCCCTTTGGCTAACTCATTTTATGTTCATGCTTCTTCCCCGAATTCATGTAATTGTTATTGCTAGATGTGTTTCAAACTCCCTCACATTTTCATTAGTATCTATATGTTAATGAAAAGTCTTGTAGCTATTCCACAAATTCATTTGTCTGAAATTTTTTTATGTATATGCCTGTGAGGACCATTGATATTAGATCTTTAAATCTGTAGCACATGAATCATAGCTTTCAGTTCTCGCTTCATTCATTATTTCTGCTTGTAACCCAAATAAGCATAGAAATCCTTACTGCCACAAGCTCTAGGTGTTGAATATAGAAGTCTTGAAACCTTGTGCTCTATGTGATGGGTTACTCTTCTCTCTTAGCCTCACTAACCCAGTCTGCAAAATATTATTAAGTTGTAAGACCTTGAAGCTCTTGGCCTCCACTATTTCTAGGCTAATTTCTAAGATTTGAAATAGTGAAGAAGTATCATAAATATATGTTTCATTTCTTTGGATTAATGAACCAACCTATTTCCCATGTTCATATGTATCTATAGATCATAATTGTTGTCTCTAGTTTCTTGTAAATAATTTGAGACACACCATTTTAGATGTGCCCAGGCACTGGTCTTGAAGCAATCCACGGTTGTCTCTAAGAGATATAACACTCACCATCATGGTTGGCTAAGGAGTGGACCCCATTGTAGCAAGCTAGTCTCTAGTGTCCTGACAACTTTGAAGATAGAGGTTCACCCCTTCTCCCTTCTACATCAAAGTCTATTGCAACTTATGCTCCAAATACATCTTCCATTGTTCGAAAGAACCTTCATAGAGAGAAGAAAATGCTTCCCACATCTCTCGAGTTGTATCATTGCCTTGCAAGTGTGAGACCATATGATCTCAAACTCCATAGAGAATGAGCCTCTTTTCCTTCCCCTTATTGGCCTTGTATTTCTTCTTTTGATCGTTGTCAGTGGGAACATATACAACACTTTTGACATAGGCATCGAGATCATATTACTCAAGAACAGCTAATATGTTGTTCTTCCATATGATATAGTGGGAAGCACCTTCCAGCCTATCCCAATCTCTGAGCCCATGTGATGCCATCTCATCCAACTGTTGGATTGACTCCTCTAGTCACTACTTAGCAAAACTACCGAGCAAGTGAGAAATTTGAAATTTCTGGCAGAAAGTTCTCTGAGGAGAACTTCCCCCTATTATGTGTCTTTGTTCTTTTCTAGTAGATTTCTGCCTTGGTAGAAATTGCGCCCTTCAACCACTACATTTAGGCTCTGCGTCACTCCCTCTACCTTTGTATATGCAAGAATTGGAAATCATACCTCTTTGTCATCTCACTTAGAGAGATATTTCCTTTGATCTGCTTCCCAGAAAGGACTACACATTCCCTTTAAGGGGATACAAATTGCTTCCAATTGTAGATTTTGGCCTCACTGCTAAGCACTGGATCTGCTCTTCCTGTTTCAAAATCAATGCTTTGATACCATGTGAAAATTCATAGACTCGAAGGAGCCCCTACTGCCGCAAATCTGAATCTACTTCACCTACTTGATTTTTAACATACATTAACTAATTTATTCTTCTGAATGTTGAAGAAAATTACTTCTTCAACTTAAACTAATTAAATATTTGATCTCATGAAACAAAAAACATAGCAAAGAACAAGATACATAGGACACACTTATTTTTGGACACAATAGTCCCCGAAAAACCCAATGCAGGAAAATGGTGCAGCAGTTCTAAAGGTTTATTATTATGAAGGAGAAATAAATGAATACATATCTAGGATGCTCATCTAACAATCCATTACAGATAAAATACTGGCATAAAATTTGAGTTAGTTTTACCTCACTTCACCCAGGATAATTTTGGTTGATCCAACACAAGACTGGCTAACCTCGGTTATTTCTACATTGGCTCTGCATCAGCCCTATGTCACCTCTCTGCCCTTTGTGCCAGCTCTCCTGGTTGTTCCACAGTTCCCGGTAGTTCCAGCAGTTCCAACAATTCTGAAAGTTATGAATTTTGTGTGACAGGTAGCTTTAGTGCGTCAGCTCTCCTGGCTACTATGTTGCCTTTGTGTCAGCTCCCCCGGTTGTTCTGGTAGTTCCTGGCAGTTTCGGCAGTTCCTCGCAGTTTTGGCTGCTCCGGGAGTTCGGGATTCTGCGTGACAGGAATATTTTCTACATCAACTTTCCTGGTTACTCTGCTACCTCTCTGCAAGCTCTATCCAACTCTCTATTCTGTATTTTCTTGAAATTCCTTCTCCAAGATTCTCTCTACCCCTTAGCTGCAAGATCTCCCCAATCAATTTTCCTCCTAGAAATTCTCACCTCCGAAAATCGATTTCTACAATCTCTCTGTATGTATTTCCAATTGAACCCCAAACCTCCATTTTAGGTCTTTCCTGTTGACTCTTCAATGGTTCATATTAAGTCTCTAATTAACGGATAAGATTAAAACATGACTTGATCCTCCTTCTAGATCATTCTCAATAATATTTTGATTAATACCCATTAATATTTTAATTTTCCTAAGTTTAGACTTAGGAACCCCATTAAAAATATTAATTATTTTAATAAAATACAATCCAAGTGGAATTTCACCAAACAATTTCTCGGTTCTTTGAAACTCATGTGCCTTACCTTCTCCACCAATTTTCAAGGCTAGAGCACTTCCGATGCTACCACAAACTAACAAAATAGTCATGAGGGAAGTTGAATAGTCTCAAGGGCCAGTTTTACCCTTGGTTGTAAATACCCCTCATTTCTACATACAAAATACTTTTAACCTTGGCTCCTCGCACATAGACTTGAGAGTCTATAATGTTTCCTTTGAGGAGCGAGTAGTGGCTCCAATGCCCCGTTATCAAGGTTAGTGATGTAATGGTGTATGGGAGTGTCTTGGAGCTTTCGCTTAATTCATAAGCCTGTTAACATGCCAACACATTTTCACACGTATTATATTCGTTTGTAAGACTATTCTTTGGACACTTGTAATGCATGTTTCTTTAACCTCTATTAAGACAGTTGAACTATTTTAGTTGTTTGAAATGTGTTTTATCAATTGCTAATGTTGTCTCACTCATGTGGGCTATCCCGTCAGACGCTCGACAAATTCATTCTTGTAAAAGTGTTATAACGCCTGTCGCACTTGTGTGGACTATTCCATTGGGTGTTTTACATGCTAAATATTCACCTTGTGTTTGTGACTGCTACATCAGTGTGGACTAATTCATTGGAGGTTGTGCATGTCCTATTGTTTTGTGTGTCTCTATCAGAGTTGGGACTATTCCCTTTCAACTTGAGACTCACTTCCACCGTCTCCCTTTGCGGTGAAATAACTTTGACACAAGCGACACTAAGCACTCACCAGGCACGTGAACCTCATTGTTCGAAGACAAAGTAAACCACTCTCATGTGTTGACAAGCAAGAGCTAAGGAAAATATTTAAGATAATGGAAACTGGGCCATTGTACCAGATGGGACTCCTACAACAAACGGTGTGAGGTCTAGTTGGGACTTCATACTGGGGAGATCCCCTGAATGTTGGTGGGTCCATCACCATCAACATTTCTGGCCCTAGAAGGAGGGACAGATGACATGCTGAATCCTCACATTCTATTTTGAATCTTTGCACATCTATCATGGAGTTTGCTATAGTCCTCCCTCCAAAATGTTTATCCAACATACATATCTTCCATGTCGAGAGGGAGTTCTAGGATGACTTGTCAGAAATCACGTATGACGGTGAAGGCGAAGTGGACTAGCTTGAGAACTTAGACGACTTCCACATGCTCCTGGAGAACATGGAATGTTTTAATGAAATAGAGGTTTGTTCGCTTCTTGTACAGACACTTCATGACTACCCATTGTGATGGTGTAGCATACTACCTCATAACTCCGTGCACTCATTCAAGTAGTTCAGTGATCTAATAGAATTTATTTTTCACCATTCCAATCTTGAAGCACTTGATAAAAAAAAGTTACAAAAATGGAAGGCCCTACATGAATCTCAAGAGGAATTTTGGGGGTGCTTCTGTCTACTCATGTTTGAAGCCCAGAAAATCTAGATGAAGTTCCAATATCACATGGACATATTTGAATATTTCCTTCACAAATAAATCTATCCCAATCATAAGAAAAAGTTCGAACCCCACTCAACATACTTCGGTGATGGAGTTGTGTGATCACAAGCAGACACATTCACTGTCACAAGTGATTGTCTGCCTTCCCCTCATCAAACAACTCCACCCCCGCAGAGTGATGTGGGAGAAAATGCATGGAGGTATGTTCAACTCTCACATCCTCCTACCCCACCTGCTCTTGATATCTATTCAGATTTGGCTTCCAATCTTGTTGGTTGTCCTATGGATTTGTTCCCTCGACCTCCATCCCCACGTTCCATTGATCCTCCAGATTATACTGTCTTATTTTCTTCCATTTCAGACTCCACACATGTTGTGAACGAGGATCGAGTTATTGACGAAGTTGATGTTGTGCATCCAACCTATGTTATCATTCATGATGAGTGTGCATGAGAAATTGAACATGAACCCACAGTAAAGGATGACTTCCTTTTGTCCACATCTCCTCCGCTTTTCCCTAACATCTCTGGTGAATATGTTGTCTCTAATTTTCCTTGTGTAAATTCATCCATGGATACAGCTACTTCTGAACATTTGCAAAACACACCCAATATTAATCTATCATTCAATAGTGGAGAAGACAAATATTTCATTGAGAATCCACTTGAATTTTCATCTACTTTTTTCAGAAATATAGATGGTGAACATTCTTGCTTCTCATCTACCCCTCAACATGATTCATCAAATCATGAGGATGCCAACGAACATCCCAATTTTTCTAATCATGGTTGTTGTGATCTCTTTATTTCTTCATTTGACCATTCTTTTGATTCACATGTTGTTAACTTTTCTAAGCCACTAGTCTCTGATGATCTGTCTATTAACGGAGTGGAAACTCCACAAGTTGTTGAGGCACTTCAGCCTGGGCTGATGGCTATTGTTGAAAATTGGCAACAAGAAATTGCTAAAAATAGAAGTGCTAAAAATAGCAATTTGGGCATCAGTGCTAGATTGGGCAATAGGGAATGAAAAATGGAAATGTTAAAAATAGAAATTCTATTTTTAGTAGTTCAAGTTCGATTCCTATTTTTAGACAGTCCCTGGTCTAAAATAGGAAGTGAAATTTGAATTTGTTCTTACCAGCAGTTTGAATATTAATTAATTAATTCTCCATGATTTAATTAGTTAATGAAAATCAAACTTGAAGTCTTTGTGAGAAAATGCAATAATTTCTCCACTGATTGGGGAATGTGCCCTTGATTTTCTCCACTAATTGGGGAATTAAGGATGAGTTCTATATTGAGAGGATCAGTTGAATTAGTTTAACTTAGTCAAGTTCAGTTAAATTAATTTAACAAGTTGTTAAATTAATGAGATTCAGTTTGTTGATGCTTGCATGCATGTGACAACTAGTATTTTTAGATAACTAAGTATTCACTCATGGATTACTGATGCATGGCAGTTCAGACAGAGACCTAGTTGAGATTATATGAGGGATAGTGTACTATCAGATGCTAGAATATTCCTAGTGAATATTCCTTGCATGAGGAAGGAATCTTCTTCCTTCTATGACTGCATAGTTGGACCTGAGATGACAGTAGGTATGATTTGGTCCAATTCACACATGTTATGTAATTAGAACCCAATCAAAATTGCACAAGGAAATAAGGGCTTGGAGGACTTGTGGAGCCTATATATATAGGCCTAGATAGTCCATGAGCTACATCATCAAAGTACAGAGAGAGCAGGATAGCTTTTGAGCTGATTATTTTTGTATGTTGTTGAGGATTTCCACTTGATTGATAATGTAGAGATGGGGTTTTAGGTTGGTACCTTTCCTGGATAAATTCTTCTATGTTATGTGTGATTGATTCCTTCTTATCAGTTATATGTTTTCGTGCTTGATGTTGCTCATGGTTGATTAGCTTCCGCAAAGTTTATGGTAGATGTAGATCTAGTATTATGCTTTAGTACATTGCATATATCAGTTGGATCTGCAGGTGAAATTTCTACATGATATTAGTGAGCTAGCTGATTTGTAGAAAAAATTGTACATGGTATCAGAGCACAGGTGATCAAGGAAGAACAAATATACAAGAAGGAAGAAATTTGTGGTTTATGAATATTGAATTGAGTTCTTATCACATCTATTTCACCAATGGCGTTCTATGGTTTGAGACTCGAATATGCCCTTGATGGCAGTTCGAATTATATAGCCTGGAAGGATCACATGGAGGTAGTATTAGAAGATAATGGTTTAAAGGACTTCATTGATCAAGAAGTCTAGAAGCCAACTGAAGCTACTCAACTGGCGGAATGGAAGAAGTGTGTGGCTAGAGCTAGGAGAATCCTCTTGGAGGGAGTTTAAGATCACATTATCTCGAGCCTCCATGAGAAGGGGACTCCATTTTTGATGTGGAAAACATTGAAATATCTTTGTCAGAATAGCAGTGATCAGAGGAAGCTGGAACTGAAGGACAAACTTCGAAAGATCAAGTGTAAAAAGGGCGACATGATCTCTATGTATCTGACCAAGCTCACCACATGCAAGGATGAGCTTGCAAGTGTAGGGGTCGTAACAGCTGATGATGACATGGTGAGTCTTGCACTTCTTGGACTTCTTAAGAGCTGGCATAGCTGCCAGGACTCAGTAAATGGAAGAGAGAAACTGCCAGATTGGGAACAACTATGGTCAGATTTGATGCAGGATGAGATCAGACAGAGCACCAAAGATGGTTCTTCATCCATGGAGGATGAAGAGAACTGTGCCGTAGCAAGTAAGATGAAGAAGGGGAAGGAGAAGGTTTCTCTTCCTGAATCTAGTTCTTCCCATGGTGGGAAGAAGGTTGACAAATCGAAAGTACGATGATTTTGTTGTCATGAGGTGGGCCATTTTGTTACAAATTGTCCACTGAGGAAATCCAAGAAGGGATCGGGGGAAGGATCTCAAGGTGAGGCACTTGCTTCATAGTTCAAGTTGGATTTCACACTCTTCACATGCATGGTTTCATCCATGGTGGGAAGTGGTTGGTTTCTTGACATTGGAGCTTCTTTCCACATGACCGGCGACAAGAGTTTGTTCGTACTTTGGAGGAGAAAGATCTCCAAATACTCATAGCGATGGGTAATGATAAAAAATACACTGTCTTAGGTGTAGGCATGGTTATTTTTTAGAGGGAGCATGGAACTCACCTTACCTTGACCGATGTCAAGTATGTGCAAGGACTGAAGAGAAGCGTGGTGTCGATCGCGATGCTAGAGGACAGAGGCTATGATGTAGTCTTCAGTAAGGGAAAGGTTTTCCTTAGACACATCATCACTAGACAGGTGAAGCAGATTGGTTCACAGATTAAGAACTTATATGCTCTTGAGGTTCAAGATGCATGCAAAGCCTTGAGCAGCAAAGCGACTGATGGAGACTTGGTGGTTGAGAGGGAGAGTATATTACCTCTTAACATGTAGCGCTGGAAGAAGTCTCAAATGATTTTGGAGGAGCCACAATTGGTGCAGTAGCTTCAAGAGGTTGTGGAGTAGCCACAATAGGGGAAGCTAAGTGGAGATTGAGTAGAGATATCTACTCATGCAGAGACCTCCAATAGGGGGAAACTTTGAGCCAGGTGCGCAGAGGGATCACATGTAGCCATACCTCTAGATAGGAGGTGGGGTGATGTGGAGTGATTGTCCCAAGGAGGAGGGGCAGAATCCTTGAGGTACCCAACCTCTTTGATTTGACTTTGCTACAAGATCCTTGATGAGGAGTAGCATAACTGACTAATTAGGTAAAGACAGATGCGGATGGAGCGGCAGAGAGAGCTACAGTGCAGGGAATCCCAAGACAGCGTAGAGCATGCAGACTACAGCAATGCAAGATGCACAAGTGTGTTGCACAGTGTATGGTAGCATAGAGAAGGGTGCAATGGTACAAGATGCATGGAGATGTTGCAGTAGCACAGTGGTCAAAGAGGGAGCACTTCTCAGCAGTAAGTAGAGCTTCAACATTAGAGGCTAGTTTTTTTGTTCTGAGAGTTGCTGGAGCAACCACACTTGGTAGATGTGTTGCATGCAGAACATTCCAAAGGTACGGGATCGGGTTCGAGAGGGAGCCTTTCTTGTTAAGAGGGAGTGTTGAAAATTGGCAACAAGAAATTGCTAAAAATAGAAGTGCTAAAAATAGCAGTTTGGGCACCAGTGCTGGATTGGGCAACAGGGAATGAAAAATGGAAGTGCTAAGAATAGAAGTTCTATTTTTAGTAGTTCAAGTTGGATTCCTATTTTTAGACAATCCCTGGTCTAAAATAGGAAGTAAAATTTGAATTTGTTCTTACCAACAGTTTGAATATTAATTAATTAATTCTCCATGAGTTAGTTAGTTAAGGAAAATCAAACTTGAAGTCTTTGTGAGAACATGCAATAATTTCTCCACTTATTGGGGAATGTGTCCTTGATTTGCTCCATTGGTTGAGGAATTAAGGATGCGTTCTATATTGAGAGGATGAGTTGACTTAGTTTAACTTAGTCAAGATCAGTTAGATTAATTTAACAAGTTGTTAAATTAATGAGATTCAGTTTGTTGATGCTTGCATGCATGTGACAACTGGTATTTTTAGATAACTGAGTATTCACTCATGGATAATTGATGCATGGCAGTTCAAACAGAGACCCAGTTGAGATCAGATGAGGGACATTGTACCATCAGATGCTAGGATATTCCTAGTGAATATTCCTTGCATGAGGAAGGAATCTTCTTCATTCTATGACAGCGGGTATGATTTCGGCCAATTCACACATGTTATGTAATTGGACCCCAATCAAAATTGTGCAAGGAAATAAGGGCTTGGAGGACTTGTGGAGCCTATATATACAGCCATAGATAGTCCATGAGCTACATCATCAAAGTACAAAGAGAGCAGGATATCTTTTGAACTGATTCTTTTTGTATGTTGTTGAGGATTTCCACTTGATTGATAATACAGAGATGGGGTTTTAGGCCGGTGCTTTTCCTACATAAATTCTTCTGTGTTATGTGTGATTGATTCCTTCTTATCAGTTATATGTGTTCATACTTGATGTTGCTCATGGTTGATTAGCTTCCGCAAAGTTTATGGTAGATGTAGATCTAGTATTATGCTTTAGTACATTGGATATATCAATTGGATCTGCAAGTGAAATTTGTACATGATATCAGTGAGCTAGCTGATTTGTAGAGAACATTATACAGTTTATGTCAGGCCCTCAATGTCTTAAGGTTAGTTCCACTATCGAGCAGTAAATTTTTTAAACACCCAAGGCTCCTCATCACTCTCTGCTTCACATTGAAGATCAACCAAACACCCAAATTTCTCTTCATCCACTAGAATTACATGATCTCATCACTCAAGCTTTGGAGGAATATTACACAACGAGTGTGCTTGAAAAGCATAAATTGTTGGTCTTTCTCATGTTCACTCATATGTCACAGTCCAAATAGTTTGTATGTTTATCATCCGTGCACAATGTGTCACAATGCCATGGTACGTCTGTAGAATGTTTATTTTGTGCATTCGCCCTTTTCTATTCTATGGATGTTTTAGAACTCAGCGCATGTTGGTCTTCACTGATCTATATTTCTTGTTCATTGCTTTACATGCATATATTTCTTGTTAACCATACCTTCACCAACATGGGCTACATTGGAAATATCACTTCACGTGAGTAGGCCCATGCGCTCTTTAACGTAGGATTAGGAGTAGTCTTTGATTCTTTCTTTACTTTTCTTTTTGCTTTGATTTTTTTTTCTATCTTACTTGGTTTGGTTTGCTTGCGTGCTTGCTTTACGTACTTACTTTTCTTTTGTTCTGCTTTTTCTTTTTTCTTTTGGCTTTCTTTACTTTCTTGTACCTGTAGGTTAGCCTCTCGTGAAACCGTGTTTGGCTCTCAAGACAAGATGGGAAATTCTAAGAGGACTTATACAACTATCAACACTTGGTTATATATTTTCCTCTCTCTTTATGAAGATCTTGTTGTCTTCATTCGATGATTCCTTGATGGAAAATACATTATGTTCAGAGTGAGTCTTGGTGAAAACATAATGCTTGCACTGTTAACTAGTACCACCTACTCTAATCGGTTCTTTTGGGTTAACCCTTGTCTCCTCAGTCAAGTAGAGTAAGGTGAGGGGGGAAACCTTAACAAGTATGTTAGAGGTATACATAACATAATTCTCTTAAGGAACAACCTCATATTCTCTCAATAAGTCGATATCCCTCTTCCATCTTTGAAATAAATAAGTACCTATGCACAGTTTAAAAAATAATAATAATCATAATGAGAAATTAAAAAGGTGAAAGAAGAGAAAGGCTTTCTGCATAGAGAGGTGATGCGGGTAACTTTGTAGGGGTACTAACCAAGCTCACTGGCAACGGAGCAATGCTTGTGTTCCTGTGTTACTCCACCAAGGTACCATTTAGGCCTACTACCAATGGAACAACACCAGAGATGAAACTTAAACTTTGACAATTATATTACTTGTGCATCAATATACCCCTCATCCCCATTCAAATTAACTAAATTGACATGCCTTGGAATGTGTGCTAACTAATCAAGAGAATGGTAGGGACTACATCTTTCAACCAAGCTAGTGTGGAAACCACGATGATCAAATAATCGAACAATACTTGATAGAAAGAAGAGAGAGAATAGAAAGAAACTGATTGCACAAAATAAACCACACTTAGATCCATTTATTGATCACCACATGTACAAATATATAGGACATAAATTACAAACTTCAACACATCTAGATCAGGACTCCAACTCATTACATAGGAATCAACACCTTCTAGATTGATGCTTAGGGACTCACACTAATGACTACAGATGACATGGAAGAATTACTTCCAACACCCTCCCTTAATGCTTACATGGAAAACATCTTACAAAAATAAATAAAATATATCTGAATGGTCTTAATCAACACCCACATCCACTCTGGAATCTCGCAAACACTTCTCTTTCACCACCACATCTTTGAGTTGCCACTTGACCTCCATTTAAAATGTAACCACCTCTGACCATCATTGATGAACTTTGTAGGATCAACAATATTGACAACTCAGCTCGTTAGGGCTTTAGTGATAAGATCCACCAAGTAATGAACCATCCTATGGACCAACCACCATCTGTCAAATATTTTTCTTTCAGATATTTGTTAGTTGATAGGATGGAGGTATGGACACTTAATGTGCTCAATAATTGATCAAACAACTTGACCTTACACAAGAATTAATGTTTCAGACACCAGGGATTCTATTATAAGAACCACCAACCCTTTTTATAACCAAAATTACTAACATACAAGAATTGACGTTTCAACCATCGGGGCTTCTAGTTTAAGAACCATCAACCCTTTTTATAACTAGAATAAAATACTACCACAAACATGAAAATAAACTCACACAAGGCATCCATTTTCATAATAGACATTTTTTTTATAAATAAAATAATATAAAACACCACCATCTTCAAAGGAGATCTTCCCATGAGCCAAGTTGAATATGGAGCTAACCGTCGAAACCTCTATGACACTGGATCTAACAACATAGAGACCAAGTTGGAGGTGAGCTCCATCTCTTTCATTAACAAGCCATCCATTACCACAACCACCATTTCGTGGCCTTTAAAAGGCTTCCATTCTCAGTCACACAACTAACTGAATTCACTCATTGTAAGATAAAATGCTCCCACTGCGGAATTTGCATTCCACTTTCTTTTTCTAATTTCAAATCTGAGTTCCATATATATCAAAACCATTGTGACTCTTGCACCTTTTTTCGAATCGCTCTGCATACAGTGAGAAGCAATCTAAATTTTATTTGTTATCTCGTGTAGATTTATTGCCAGACCTTCCCAAGCAATATTCATTGTTCATACTATAAAAAAATGGATGTCACCACCGTCTAGATTTTCATCTTCTCTCGCAACGATGACCCCAATATGAAAATTGGATCTAATATTTAGCGAAAATTGATCTCTTCATATAGCTGTAGTGGTCTCTAGCATTCCAACAACGGTGACTATTCCTTCAGTGCAAGTAGGAAAATGATAATTTCCACACAACTATATGCATCCCTCACTTTGCAAGCACAGAAGGAAGAAGGCAATGATTAAATCAAAACATACATGACCCACTATAATTTCTGTAGTCCTTGTTTGATGGAGTATTTTCTGTGAAATGATATTAGACTGCGGAAAGGCTTGGCCGACATGTTGCAAAATACAGTCACAATACACCCAAAATTCATAAATCTCGAAGCTCATCTAAATTTTGGATGTGTTCTTCCACAAATGCCTTATCTTTGTCACTATGCTGACTCCTCACACAAACATTTTCGAGCTCAAATATGATAATTACATGAGATCATGATCCAAAATTCCTTTGCCTCTTCACACAGATCCATGATGTAGATCCACAGTCGTGACAATGCCACGACTCTCTTCTTTTCAAAACAAGGTATACAACTTTTACATCACTTCTTGTGACACATGCAATGAAAGGCATCACTTTGTATATTTTTGAAGTTGTAGATCTTCTAAAGGAAACAGAGAAAAACTTTCACTTAATATCAAATCTAAATCTAGAAAACCACTCACAGGGAGAAATAAAGCTCACAACAGAAATCAACTATCACACATTTATATTAATCTATCTATGTATAAAACAAAAACAATGAAGACTCTCTTACATTTTCCTAGCCTTCTCGTGAGGAAATCAAGCCAGATCTAGCTCTAATACCACGATAGAAAATAGAGATATTAGAGAAAGAAATTGATTGCACACAACAAACCACACTTATATCCATTTATTGATCACCATAGGTAAAAATATATAAGACATAAATTATAGACTTAAACACATCTAGATTAGGACTCCAACTCATTACGTAGGAATCAACACCTTCTAGACTGATGCCTAGGGACTCATACTGACAACTACACATGACATGGAAGCATTACTTCCAACAATACTTCTAGAAGGGTTAGACTCACTTTTCAAGAAACAAGGTCCATATAGAGAGTTGGAGTTCTACCACTGTGTTGCCAAGTGGTTGTAGTGGCTACAACAACCCTCCAAAATTTTTGCTTGCATGCGATTTTCAGAGCCCACCTTGTATCTTGTGATTGATCATCCTTGGTCACTTGTTGGTAAGATGATGATTTCAATCTCCCCTCCTTAATCTAAAGAGTTGTGTGTTTTCTCATCTTTATGCAATGTGTGTCATCTTTGGGAAGGGGGGTTTTTGTTTGTTATGTAAAGGGAATGTTGTCTTGCTTCAAGCAAATTGTGTGCATTTGAGTGATTGTCATCACATAAAAATGTTTCACTCTCACTTCACACACTCTTATCACAAAGGTTTTTGCATCAAGTGTTGGAGTATTTTCTTCTCAAAGGTGTACGAAAAGAAACCACATTAGATTGTGGATGACAAACAACCTTAATAGTAAAAATTGATGTAAAACAGTGTGGATCAGCAGCGAATGATAGAAATAAAACTTGCCAAAGTCTTGATCTATGCAACAGAAATAGTTAAACAACAAAAGGAAATAGTAAAATAAGCGCAAAGAACTCAAATAATCCAATGGAAACCATATATAAAGAATATGTTTTATTAGATGACACTTGTGAAGGGAACAAATAATGTTACCAATCCCCCTCTGTGGGATGGGTTCTTGAATATCCTCAATGTCTTCAACTTTCTAGAGTCTCTCTCTTATCAACAATGTGTAAACATGACAAACAAAATGTTTGAGCTCAATGGGAACTCAAAAGAAAGAGGCAAATGATGAGCAACAATGATAATAATCAGAGTTCCAAAAGTGAATGCAACAATGAAAATGATCAACAATGAAGAATGAATGTAAAACCTCCAATTTATAACAAAATATTAGGTTATTCTCAAATAATGGAAAATAATAAAATATTATTAACCAAATTCTAGAATTAACCATTTGGAATATTTTATTATATTTTGTCGGAGGGAAAAGGTATTGAAATTGGTTAAATAATTTTATTTAGAAATAATAGATAAATAAATGATTTATTTATCATCTCAAGGAATGTGGTTAAGGAATAATAAAAAATAATGATTTTTTTAAGTATTCCTAAAGGATTTAGTCAAACTTGATAAGGAATAATAACTAAATAATGATTAATTAATTATTCTTAGAGAAAAATAAGATAAATAATGATTTATCTAATTATTTCTCATGATTGGGTAAAATATGACAAGGAATATTAGTTAAAAAATGGTTTAATTAATTATTCCTAGAATATAATTAAATAAATAATGATTTATTTAATTATTCTTCATGGATTTAACCAGAAATAACTTAACAAATGTGGTTTATTAAGTAATTTCTTATTGTGAAAGCAACTTTACTATGGTAAAATTGGCCCTATATGGTGTACTTCAATCCATCTAGTAAGTTGTGTCTAGATGATCATTTTTTGGTGATAAAAGATTGACCCCCAATGTATGAGTGTTAGGAGAAAAACATATGACCGAAGTACATTGTAAGGACACAATCACTAGACACTGAAGGGGAGTTAGAGAGAGAGAGAGACTCGAGGAGCTAAATCAAAAGAGGATAGTGACTGAGGGGGCGAGATCAACTAACTAATGTAAGTCTCCTTTTATGTTGTGGTACCTAATCTCAGTGAGGCAGGGGAGGCATACCTATATCTGCCAAGATAACTCAGTACAAAAAATAGTAATGTGCCCGGAAAAATGAAACTGAGCACTAAAATACATGATGAATGGTACATGACATGCTAGCATAACTGAGCCAGAAAATAATATAATGTATCCCATATACATAATGTGCCTGGGAAAAACATGAGCTAGGACTAAATATAGTAACATCTGAGTACATGAGATATAATGGTCATTCCCTCAAAAAATGGGTGGGAGAGAGGGTAGAACAACCAAACACGCCCTGCTGAACCGGAAAGGGCTCTGGAAAACTGAATGGATCATCTAGAGGAGAGATACATGCTATGAACATTGCAAGCAATAGGAACCAAACCCATCAAATCTGTAGAACTTCATCTGAGGTGGTAGCATAATATGAAGTCATTCAACAATGTGGGTGGCTACCTGAAGGGCCACCCCTTCATGAGGTCTGAAACATCTCACACACACCTGGGAATCACTTATGCAATATGTTGCATCACTGGACCATCAAGTGTATGAATCACGAGCATGAAACAACCAAGTCAAAGGGAAATGATGATTCCCTTCGCTTTATCCAAGGCACCGAACAATAGTGGAAGATGGAATCAAGATACACCACCCTTTAGGCTGTTCTTTTTGAATAGATGTGTTGATGTCAATAGAATAGGGACCGCCATAACTGAGGCAATTAGGATCATCAACTAAGGCACAACGGAAAATAGTAATGTGACTGATGGACTGACACCAAGGAAAATGGGGAAAATGGGTTGACGGACAAACGGATGACTTCCCTTGTCAGAGCATAAAGCACATGGTTAACCTGCCAGGGACTAACCCAACTCTAGAGGGGATGGTGGATAGTATGACTAAAGGCCAAAAATGGACAATATGGGATGAATCAGATGTAATGATGGATGAAATATAGTAAGGGGACAAAATAGGACTCAGAACAGACTCCATGGATACAAGGGTAACTCATCGCAGATGCTCTGAACAAGGGTAACTCGATGATGTTGCCACACAGAGTAGGCCTAGGGGGGTCATGAAAGCATGAGTGAATGATGGTTACTCATGATGAAAATTAACACTTGAGATGACAAGTGCAAAGGGAAAGTGGTCCCAAAGTATAAGCGACTCATATGAAGAAATTTAAATTTAAGAGGTTGTAAAGTGATGCTTCATGGAAAAAATGGCTTCCTGGTGAAGTGTCAAATTACCAATAACTGAAAGAAACCCATTAGAGTACGTAGTGAGGTGTTGATGTTTCATCAAATAGAGCTATGATCTGGTCACAATGAGTGACAGAAAAACTAGGGGTTTTCCTATAAAAGGGTGTTTTCCCTCCAATTTAATTCATTTGCACATTGAGCTTTGGTGAATTTGAAGAGGAGGAAAAGGGACTAAATCTTGTGGAGATCGTAGCAGAAAAACTAACCATCGGAGTTAGGATATTATG
The DNA here is from genome assembly GCA_000404065.3 of Pinus taeda. NCBI lineage: Eukaryota > Viridiplantae > Streptophyta > Pinopsida > Pinales > Pinaceae > Pinus > Pinus taeda. The sequence continues at coordinate 32,050 of APFE031073376.1, read as the reverse complement.
CGACTTTCAAGCAAGTGGCCTTACTTATCTAAATATGGCCTTAATGCTTCTTGGAACAATGGTTCCTAGTGAAGAATTAAGGGAAGAGGAAAACGAGAATGAACTACTATAGGAGGTCTAGAATCATCCTTACCCACTAAGTCAAACATGGGAAATATGTGCTAAATGTTGTATAACATAGCGTAGAATATTTGAAGATATGGTATCAAACATCTATGATATGCGATGTGAATATGGCTCACTGGAGAGGCTGGTAGGACAAACTATCCAAGGAATGGGAGGATAATCGACCATACCTAGATTCGGTGGGATATATGCCGAGACTTATGTTAATAAATTGAGAATACAGCCTAGGGAAAAACATCATGCCCCCAAGCATGCGATATTGTCTGCAAGCATATGTGATGGAGGGGACTGATCTGGTATGCAAATGTGGGAATGATTCCCCCTAGCAGGAGGAGTTTGTGGAGCACCATTGTGTTCTGAGTGCTCGAAAAATGGATTCAAGAATCTCGACCCAACTTGGCACAAGATCCTCCAAAGGATGATAAGGAGATGCAGGGTTCTATATTCCACCCAGTATGTTATGGGCATACCAGATGTATTTAGAGTGGTAGACTCCAAACAGATATATTTGTTATGTTGATACATAGTGTGGTTGTGCATATTTTATATGATGATTGTGGTTTGAAATTTATTTTGGTTATGGTTGACTTCTGTGGTATACATGTGATAAATGGAAATCTAGAATATTTTTTGCAATGGTATCTACAATGTTATTTTTGGATCTAGGAACATGACTAAAAGTAATGGTTTCAAATTCATGTACCAACATCTTAACTCGTAGATATTTTCTAAATAGGATTTGGTTATGCACATGATACACACCACTCAATTTCATGACAAGCAACAAGGAATCTAAATGAACATGAAGATGAAGGATGCAATGAGCAAGGGCATTGACTAACAAACCAATCATTGCATCATATTCCGTCTAGTTATTGGTGGAAAATCCAATACACATGCTGTTAGAATGGACTAATGTATGCAAGAGGGTGGAAATGGCCCATGCTACCTAGGCTAGATTCCTGGAGAAGTGACTCGCATCATCGGCATAACCGATATATAGTGTGGATGATGAATCCATCTGAAAGGTGAAAAATATAACAAGTGAGATGATGCAATGTACCTAAATGCATTACAGAAATACATACATGAAAATAAATGCGATATGCTATGGGTAAAATTTCTTGAGGTCGAGTGCATTGCGAGGATTAGGAAGAAGTTGGCCTTCGAAATCCTCTAAGAGATATGCCCCCTTACCCAAGTCCTTACAAAAATGTAAGGTCCTAGCCATATTGATGAGTGAGACAATGATGAAGGATACAATCTACATCACGACGATAAAGGTAATCATCGATGAGAAGATAGTGAGGGGCTCTGTATTGGATACGTCATTAATAATCACAAATAAGCTGGGGGGGAACTTCTGGGTTTGTAAATATGTTATGAAGTATGCACTATGGTGCATATCATCCCAAGGATAATCAGGGTTAGTCATGGCTTCCAAGATTTCCTCATCGGAATGGAATTTGGGAGGACTTAAGGAAAAGATACTACATGATACAACATAACTACCTGGTGCATCATCTAGAGAAAGAAGGTTCACATATGCATCATCTGAGGTGGTAGACAATGAGCTAGTAGATGGAAAATCTACTGATGTTGAGTCCCAGGTTTTTGATGAGGGAGGTTCAGTAGAAGCACGCGCAGGAACCTCAGAGAGGTTTTCCAATGAAGATCTCAAGGATGACACCAGGCAAATGATATGTACCGTGGAGTTCGTCTCTCAACATCGGGGGGGGATCACGATGGTGGGACTAGATTCCCACTATTCTAGTGTACCAGTGGTACCAGAATCCACAAGTAGAGGAGTAGATGATCCACTACGAGTGGCCTCAAATTCATGAAGCACAAGAAGGAAGTTGCGAAATTCATTGAGACGAGGGAAACAATGGTGTTGGGTAGAAGAAGCCCTGCGTAACAGTCATGGGGCACAAAGCCCGAAATTTTGAGTAAAGATAGGGGAAAGACTCTGCGAGATGCGTGGAGCACGATTTGTAATAATTTGGGTCAAAAATAATGTAAAGGAATGTAATTTGAGTCGGCCTGCCTATGGTTCGCGGACCATGGAAAGGTATAAATAGAGCAAGGTTCTATGGTTAGGGGCAGTTAGTTTTTGGATAATGAATGATCTTAATTGTAATGGGTGCATGAGCTAAGGAGTTTTGGAGCATCTATAAGTCTGAGTCGAGGGTATTGGGTAGTAGATAGAGGCTTTGCATCTGTGTGCGCAGAGGCCTGGTAGAGTCTGTAGTTGTGTGCGTGGACCACTGCAGCTGAGTGCACAGGGTAGATCTGGATGTATCGATGATAAAGTGGAAATAAAGAAAAGTTGAATTTGGAAACTCTGTGTAAATCTGAGCTATTACAGATCTGGTTAATTTATGATTGGTATTTATACTGATTATTTATGCACATGCTTATGTTTTGGGTTAATGAAAATATGTATCTCTATTAAGTGCGCACATTGGTTATCTTGGTTAAATGTTTCCTGAAAGACCCTCATAAGTAGATCTGATCTATAACAAACCATTAAGTAATTAGTATTGGAAAGTAGCCCTATTTTAGAACTGCGCGGAGGCAGAGCAGCATGAGGCTGCAGAATGGTGCGTGAAGCCTCCAGACCACATATAGACATCCCAAGGGTGCAGAAACCTATTTCTAGCACCCTCCCCTGCTACCTTGAGTGAGACTTCAGTCCGCACTCATCAAGTTGTTGTCGAAAGGGCCAATAGCTGTGGGATTTGTTTGGCTAAATAACTCTTCGAACCTGGGTCAGGCCCATATAACTCAACAAATGGTTCCATTGCCAGGAGAAGGATACGCCTAAGGGGTGTCTGATGTAGGATCACTGCAACTGTATAGAGAAAGAATTTAAGGATCGAAAGGATCAGGAACAGTGGTAGTTCAGACTACACTGACGCGCAAACCAGAGGCTAAAAATGACGAGCATGATCCAACTATCAGTATTCAAAGGAGCGGGAAGTAAAGATCCAGAACAATTTTGGTTCGTGGTAACATCAGTATGGTATGTACACAAAATTATAGACGATAATATCAGAAAGGCTACTTTAGTTAGTGCGCTGCAGGACCGAATGCTGACATGGTATATAAAGTACTCAAGCGATCACCCAAATGTGGGGACAGTAGAGATCCAGACCGAATTAGAGAAAGAATTTAGCCAGCCAAAGTTAGAAACATAGTTGATCATAGGGTTCAAAGAGATCGCGATGATACCTGGTGAAACTCCGTGAGATCTGGATCAAAGATTGAAAAGTACCATCCGTGAAGTGAACATGACACTATCAGATGCACAACACTGCACTTGGTTTGTGGTGTCATTGACACCACATATAAGGATGGCTTTGTCACAACAAAAGATCTCAACCCAGGCTGAAGCATTAGAGACAGCGATGAGGTTGCACGAAACTATGTTACAGGACCCAGGGTTAGGAGTTCAGCAAATCAAAGCGCAGATATAGACCCTGTGTTTAGAAATGAAGAAGTTAAAATAGTAATTGGCACCTCACCTAGAAGCCTAGGAGGAAGTACGGTGTATAAAGTGTAGAAGCCAGAGTCACGATAAATATCACTGTCTAGTCTTTGTGAACTATGTGGTGGGGAGGGGGGGGGACCAACGCCATCACGACAAGAGGTACTAGTAGGGCCAAGCATGGCGCCTGCCCTCTTGTGCGCGATATGTTACGGGGGAGGAAAGCATGCCATGGACAACTGCCATCTATTATAGAACATGAGACAACCCCCCTCCCCAAAGTAGCTATTTTGTAAATTTTGTAGATCGATGGGCCACAAGGAATGAGACTCCCATAGTTATCAATTATTGATGGACCAGTCACCGACCTACAGAATACAGACTAAGACGCGATGTCAGGATCCAGCAACGGCACTCACGTGCAGTGGGTTCTAGGGACGTGGACGAGGACGAGGCGGAATGGGGCTAAGAAGAGGTCGTGGGCAGATAATCTGTTACAACTGTAGAGGACCATGACATTACGCGTAGGATTGTACCAACCCAACTAGAATATCATGAACTTACTGTGAGAAATTTGATCATGAGCTAATAGATTGCCCCACACTGATAGCACAGATTCATGAAAAAAGGGCAATGCAACCTACGATGACCTAGAACGTGTAGATTATGAGGTTCGAACCCCGCGACGAAGACCCCTATGTAAACATGGTACTAAGAAGTGGCATGGCCACAGGAGAGGATAAAAGGAACTTAAGTAAGGAAGATGCAAGGATTGGCAAGGAGATGTATCTGGAAGCTAGGGAGAGCTTCGTGGAGGTCTTTACCCCAGGCAGCAGGGATCAACCTGAGTAGGACAGGGATCCCTCGATGATAGCTACCTTTTAGAGACATACATAAAAGAAATTCATGATAATAGGGCGGTTAGACTCTTGTAAGAATTAATAAATATGTGTGCGGGGATGCAAGAACCTAGCGTGGTCCGCAAACTAGGAAAACATGCAACACTGACGAGGTGAGAGATGTGATTAACGACACAAATTGGTGACTATGAGATGGATCATATTATTTTGGATTTGGGCTCGGATGCAAATTTACTACCTAAACAAACTTGGGAGTGCATGGGTAGGCCTAAACTACAATGGTCTCCTATTCAATTGCGGATGGTGAACCAAAAATTTTTTTTCCCATGGGAAGGTTGTAGGGAATTATGGTAGATATAGAAGGCGTGAGCACCAAAACAGACATTGAAGTAATTGAAATTGTGGATGAAAGTATGCCTTATCCTGCATTGTTAGGAATAGACTAGGCCATAGACATGAATGGGGTTATTAATTTAAAGAAGCAGACAATGATATTTGAAACAAAGTCACTCCGCGTAGTCATTCCACTAGATCCAACTGAAGGACTGCGCTACATTGAACCCGTGCGCAATGAAGAAAGTGACGACTAATTAGACTGTATCTACAATATTTCTACACAAAGACAAGAATGGGTCAAGTCAATGGAGGATAGAAGAATATCACCGGGCTATGTAGAATCCTGCACCACCGATTCAGATGAAGAAGACAAGCGATGGCCTAACCGATTGAATGGAATAACCATGCTACATTGCAATATGGTGACTAAATATTTGCACTGCGTGAGGGCCCAAGATCGCCAACTGCCAATGTATGATGGGCTAACAATAATAGATGAATTTCTGACCAAATTTCAAATCGCGGTACCATAGCACCAACGATTTGATGCGTTGAGATGGGCATTGCGTGCAACACCTGCATGATGGTGGGGCATACATGAAGGAACTTTCAAAGATTGGCACGGCTGCAGGTGCATGATGCAGATCAAATTTGGGAAGCCAAAACTATGAATAATGGAGAAATATGATGGATGTGACGACTCATGCATGCACCTTACCAGATGGATCAAAGCCTACAGACAAGAGCCTCACCTAGAGTAGATGCACTTATTTTATCATACCCTGGATGTCACCCAAGGAACTGGTATACTGAAACAAAGCTTTGACATGGCACCGAAGAGTGGGATATCTTCCGTGAAGGGTTTCTACCAACATTCCTCTTTGAAGACCAATGGATGGATACCATGGACGACTCGTTACAGCTAGTGAAGGCCACCATTTTCAAAACGCCACTGGAATCAGAAGAAATTGTGCAGCCAAATTGGTCGCGACAGTTGAGCCGCGCCCTAGAATGTTACAATGTACAAGTAGAAGATGATGAGGATGACCTGTGGAACATCAATAATCTGAAATCATTGGGGAGCCGTGAGGTGCGTAGACCCGAAATCAAAGATCTAGATATCACAACACTGTTGAAAATGAAACAATTAAATATCGAAATAGAAGAAGAGTCGAAGTATGCAACACTTGGGGACTATTGGGACGATGCCACGGTGGAAAAGGTCATCAAGTTGCTTCGGGAATATCGAGATTTATTCCCAACAAGAATCATGAAGCTAAAAGGGATCCTAGGAGACCTCAGAGTGATGAAGATAACATTGAAGCCAGATGTGAAGCCAGTTAAGTAGTAGCCCTACGAATTGAATCCAAAATACAAAGCAAAGGTCCACGAAGAATTGGACAAGATGCTGGCAACAAGAATCATTGAGCCAGTTGAGGAGTCCGACTAGGTAAGTCCTATGGTGGTGCAGGAGAATAACAGAAGGGTGAGATTCGCATTTGCGTGGATCTCAGAAAGCTCAATGATGCCTGTGTTAACGATCCATTCCCGACGCCCTTGGGGGAGCAGGAAGCCTACTCCTTCACGAATGGGTTCTTCGGTACCACCAGATCAAGATCACACCAGAGGACAGGAGTAAAACAATGTTCGCCACTGAATGGGGTTGTTTTCAGTATATGATGATGCCCTTTGGACTGAAGAATGTCCCAACGATATTTTCCCGCATTGTGGTAGCTACATTCAAGGAATTTATACACAAGTTCTTAGAGGTCTACCTTGATGACTGGACCATATTCAAACTGGTGAAGAAACATACTGCAAGCTTACAGTTAATGTTGGATACTTTCCAATGACACCAGATTGTGCTAAACCTAAAGAAGTGTACTTTCCTCGTCCCATTCAGGAACCTGCTTGGCCATGTGGTTTGTAAGCAAGGTCTGATGGTGGATCCAACAAAGATCGTTGTCATACTCAATTTGCAAGCACCATAGAGTGTTAAACAACTACACACCTGTTGAAGCCCCAAAAATCGGGTTGACAACAAGGGGGATAACGCCCCAGTCCGGACCTTGGTTGGCAGCTCCTTATCTGTTTGGTATAGCGGGTCCAACTGGGGATAA